>CM033471.1:245356871-245647285 GCA_019447015.1 Hymenochirus boettgeri
GACTTTTTTGATAAATTTAATTTGATTGGAGTTGGGTGTGTATAGATTTACTATTGTGTAAGGTGTGTTATCGATTTTGCATTTTAGAATTATAAATCATCTTGTTTTATCTATTGTTACTTTGGATTCTTGAAAGTTCAGTGTGTTTTTAATTATTATACAAGTGCTTCTCTTTTTGTTATCATTAGTAGAGTGATATATTTTAGAAAATTGTTTGTGGTGAAATAAATTAGTATGTTGTTGTGTTAAGTGGGTTTCTTGTAAGCAGACCTTGTCCAACTTATTTTGAATTATTTCTTTCCAGGTATTGTATCTTTTTTGAGGGGAATTTAGACCCCTTATGTTATAGGATGTAATAGTAATTTTATGTAAGTGTAAAGAAAATTTGGTTATCTTTGAATAGAATGAGTTCTTCATTTCCATATCTAGCAGCAGTACAATATATTCAATATTAGTCTCAACATATAACTTTAAACCAATAACTAGTAACATAACATTAAAATAGATTTTTCTCTCATTACTTCTAGTTCTGTCTCTGGGTAAGAAGCTGAGATATCAGGGGAGAGTTTCAGATTTTCTAATAGTTGCGTAACTATCAATTGTTCCATACTATAATGTAAAGGATAAAGTCACAATTTGGGAGAGTCAATGCATTAAGTTGCTCTGTTACCACGTCTCCCCTCCCACCTCCCAACCTAAAAGAAAAACTGAGACACTTAAGAGAAAGCTTGGTATTTGTAATCCAACAGAAGGATATTTTTTTTGATCAGATGGTTTTATTAGGTTTCTTGAGGTTTGTAATCCTTTAAAGGATTGAATTTTAGATTTTGAATCTTTTGTTGGAGAGGTTTTCCAGTTTCCATTCGTTGATAATTTTTTTGGGTGAGGAATTCTGTGTTGGTGAATTGCTAAATTTTTTCTCGCCTTGTAGCCAGATTCCCCATTTTTTAAGGAGAGACACAGCGTCATCTTTTGTTAATACAGAATATTGTGTGTCACCGTATAATATGTTAAGGCGTAGTGGAAACCCCCACTTGAACTTAATTTTTCTTTGTCTTAGTATATTAAGGACCTCTGAAAATTGTTTCCTTTGTTGGATGGTTGTGGGGGCTAGGTCTGCAAGGAATTGTAAATTTTGAAATTCTTAAGGTAAGGAGTTATTATTTCTCATAGCTCTAACCAAATTATCCGTTATTTGAAAAAAGTGCAGTCTGAGAATATTATCTCTGGGAGCGCTTTGCGGTGTGAGTTTAGATTTTGGTAGCCTGTAAATTCGGTCTACTACTAGATCTATCTCGGTAGCCTCAGGTAGCAGGAGTTTAAATAGTGCTTGGGTATATTCCAAGAGTTGTTCATTTCGAACCTTTTCCGGGATCCCTCTGTTTTTTAGGTTGTTCCTGCGTGATCTGTTTTCCAGATCAGTTAGTTTATTCTGGAGATTTGCATTAGGTACGTACTTAAAGGGTATGTCCACCCTAAAATTTACAACTTACCAGAACGTATTCCCTCAGCTTGAGTCTCTAATGCGATTTCTGGGAACGAAGTTGCAATAGGGGCTTGGCAGGCAGCTGCATCTGTGATTGGCTGAGAGCCTTAGCCAATGCCTTAGCCGAGGGAACCTGCTTTGATGAGTAAGTTTCTTCTGACTTTTTTACAAAATACACCATGCAGGGAGGGGGGAAGCAACACTACAGAAAAAGTTTTATATGTAAAACCAAAAGTGCAACGACAATGGATCTGGATGGAGGGAAGGGATCGGCTCCACAGCACATGCTTGAGTCCTCAGGAAGGGCTGAGAAGAGGCAAAAACATTTTCACACGCAGAAAGGCTCATACTCTTCAGCTTCCCAGACTTTAGGAAACTGCAGGACAACCATTTGGAGAAGAGAAAAAGGGTAAGGATTTTTTTACACTATACAGTGGGCCAGCATGGGGATAAATTGTAGTTTTTGGGGTGGACATGCCCTTTAAAACATAGTAACATAGAAATTGATGTTGATTAAAGACTTACATCCAACTATTCCAACCTTTATACCCTACAAATAATGCCTGGTTAACAGTTACATAGTAATATAGTATTGGAAGATTAATAAAGACATACATCCATCTAGTCCAACATATATACCCTACCCATAATGCCTGTATAACAGTTACATAGTTACATAGTGTTGGAGGTTGTATAAAGACATATGTCCATCTAGTCCAACCTTTATACCCTACCCATAATGTCTGTATAACAGTTACATAGTAACATAGTATTGGAGGTTGTATAAAGACATACGTCCATCTAGTCCAACCTTTATACCCTCCTCTTCTACTCTACCTAACAGCGACCTCACACCTAAAACTGATGCAGGGCTCTTTCTATAAATGGACACATTTCATAAACCCTTTTTCGTACTATCAAAGATCAACTGGGGACTAATATGACTCACTATGGTGTTCATTTATGTTTAATGGTGCTGTGGCCCTCTGAAACAATAAGGCTTAAATAAGAATGAACAGGGGTTTTTTTTTTGTTTTTTTTTAAATGTTTGCCCAGGAGGTATGTAGAGAAAATGAAATCTCCACCTGCTTTGGGAGTGGGTTTCCTCCATGGACTGCCGTTATTCCACTCACCCCACCAACCATTATAAAGACATCCTGAAGGTTTGTATTTGTCAAATAAAATGTGCTATAGATTGATGTAACGACTCTTCAGCAGGGCCTAGGTGTGATGTTGTACATTAAATTGTAAAAAGCGCTTGGAAAATTTGCCTAGATAATCGTCAAATAAGTAAATTTCATTAGCAGTACCAGTAAGAAGTTACAAGTTCTAATTGCTAAAGAAAAAGTCTGCAAAGCAAACTTGTTTTGCGGATATTATAGCTAATTTTCCCCTCTCAATCTTTTTTTTACAACACTTTTTTCACAAGTCTGCAACTGTAAATTTACCATCCTCGACCAGTGTAAGATTTGGCCCAATTCGAATTGATATTAATTGGGAATTTCTAATCCATCTGTCCGTTATAGTAAGAAAAAAAATACAGAAGTCTGGGTGCCGGAGCACTGTGTGGACCAGCATACTCCTGTAGTTGTTTCATAGCACTGGTACTTTTCTGTCTATTCCAGCATTCGGACTTCCGTGCAGAAAACTCGAACCTGGGTACGAGAAGAAGCAGAGGGATTGCCCTAGAGGTCCGACAACAAAGTAGAAAGTACACACAGTATTTATTAACCAATATAGACAGCCTCCTATTGGCTCTGTTTTTTTTTATAGCTAGCTTAAGAGAGAAGCTGTTTAATTAAACGATCATCTCCATTTTGACAAAAAAAGTTTAAAGTGACGGAAACTGCATTTCCTTAGCTGGTTGTAGGTTGACTCTTGTGCCAATCAATTTCAATCTAGGTTGTTTATTCGGTGCTAACTAATCAGGGGCAAAACTGTTTGGTTAGAATATAATATTAAACCCCACTCACGTATGCAAAACACTGCATTAGGTACGTACTTAAAGGGTATGTCCCACCCTAAAATTTACCCCGTACCCAGAACGTATTCCTCCGCTTGAGTCTCTAATGCGATTCTGGGAAACGAAGTTTGGCAATAAGGGGCTTTTGCAGGCAGCTGCATCTCTTGTGATTTGGCTGAGAGCCTGAGCCATGCCTTTATCCGCGGGACCTGCTTTGATGAGAAGTTTCTTCTGACTTTTTACCAACATCAACATGACAGGGAGGGGGAAGCACACTACAGAAAAAGTTTTTATATGTTAAAAACCAAAAGTGCAAGTGCAACGACATATGTAATCTGGATGGAGGGACGGGATCGTCTCCACAGCACATGCTTGAGGTCCTCATGAAGGGCGGAAGAGGCAAAACATTTTCACAACGCGAAGGCTCATACTCCTTCAGCTTCCAGACTTTAGTAACCTGTCAGGACAACCATTGTAGAAGAGAACAAGGGTCAAGGATTTTTTTACACTATCATTGGGGCCAGCATGGGATAAATTGTAGTTTTTTGGGGTGGACATCCCTTTAAAACATAAGTAACATAGCAATTGATTTGATATAAATACCTTGCCAACTATATATTTCCAAGCCTTTATACCCTACAAATAATGCCTGGTTTAACAGTTTACAAAAAAAAAAAAAATAGTCCTATAGTATTGGAAGATTAAATAAGACATACTCCATCTAGTCCACATATATACCTACCCATAATGCCTGTATAACAGTTAACATAGTTACAATCGTGTTGGAGTTGTTATAAAGACATATGTCCATCTAGTCCAACCTTTATACCCTCCTCTTCTACTCTACCTAACAGTTGATCTAGAGGAAAGTCAGACCCACAGTTTCACTGTTCTTACTATAAAGAAACCTTTCCTAACCTGAAAATGAAACTTCTTTTTCTATTATCTTAAAAGATATCCTGTATTCCTCTGATATGACCTTTTAGTGAACAATGCATCAGAAAGTTTATTATATGGCCCATTAATACATTTGTATAAAGTGATCATAACCTGTACAATGGTCTCTCCAATGTAAACAGCCCTAACTTGTCTAATCTGTCTGCATAGTCTTGTACATCCATTCTCCTTATTTTTTAGTTGCCCTTCTCTGAACTCTTTCCATTGCCAAGATGTCCCTATATTCCAAATGAGGCCTTACCAGTGATTTGTAAAGAAGGAGAATAATATTTTTTCTTTTGAATCTATTCCCCTCTTTATACAAGACAATATCTTGCTAGCTCTAGCCGTTGCTACCTGGCATTGTTTGCTATGGCTAAGTCTGTTATCTACCAGAACCCCCAAATCTTTTTCCTTTACAGAGTTACTTAGCACCTAGTTATTTATGGTGTAGGTGGCACAAGGATTGTTAAACCTCAAATGCTTACCTTACATTTATCAACATTAAATCTCTTTTCCACTTTGCTTCCCATTTTGATAATCTATTCTAGGTCTGCTTGCAAGTACTGCAACATCATTTTGAAGTTTTTTCCAAGCTTGGCATAGTCCCTGTTTTTCGGTACACTCCGCGACCTTGCTCTCTCAAAAATTGTAATTACCTGGTATCATAACTGGCTATATGACCGTTAATCCACTTTTTCCAAAATTATATAGGTCTATGTACTAGAGAGCCCGCTATCTGCAAAGATGGTGTAAAGTAATGAGCGTTACTTGTATTCAACAAAACTGTTTGCGATTAAATAGTACATAAGTGGTTTGTGTTTTGAACGTCACGTTAAGAACTTAACGTGTGTTTGTAAGTAGTAAATTTGTGTACAAGTGTTGTACATATCGGTAAAGTCCGCGTTAGAGCTTAGCATTGTGTTTTAGTAGTAGGATTGCGTAAATTGTTGACATAAGCAATGCATGTACTCTTACGCTAACAAGAAACAATCCATAGGCCCTCGTATTATATATAACTTAACATTACAGGAAAAGTAAGATTTCACTCATTCCTTCCCCTTTAAAACAAAATCTGCTCCTCTTATTTGTTATGTCGGTTTTGGTAGTAGTTGTGGCTGTTAAGTAGTTTACCTAACTTGGCTTAGCCACACACACATACTGCAATGAACATACATTCATAAGATATAAATGAAGCAACAATAGTTTGCGTCATATTAAAGTCACATCAATAAAAGCTTGCTTCTACAAACACATGCATGGCGTGATTTCTGTGATCGGTCCTCATCACCATTACACATTACAAAATCGTGAGGGTGAAATCACATACATCACGTCATACAATACTGTGCACATTATACCGCCTCCCTGTACATAGGACTTTTTCATTAACGTCTGATAAATGCCATCATTGTGGTGGCAATTACAAACGAACTAAAAGTATTGTTTGCTATGGCTAAGTCTGTTATCTACCAGAACCCCCAAATCTTTTTCCTTTACAGAGTTACTTAGCACCTAGTTATTTATGGTGTAGGTGGCACAAGGATTGTTAAACCTCAAATGCATTACCTTACATTTATCAACATTAAATCTCATTTTCCACTTTGCTTCCCATTTTGATAATCTATCTAGGTCTGCTTGCAGTAATTGCACATCATTTGAAGTTTCCAAAGCTTTGCATAGTCTGTGTTATCGGTAAACTCAGAGACCTTGCTCTCAAAAATTGTATTACCTGGTAGCATAACTGCTAGACCGTTAATCCACTTTTCAAAATATATAGGGCTATGTACCGAGAGCCGCTATCGCAAAGATGGTGTAAAGTTAATGAGCGTTACTTGTATTCAACAAACTGTTTGCGATTAATAGTACATAAGTGTTTGTGTTAGAAAGTCACGTTAAGAACTTAACGTGTGTTGTAGTAGTAAAGTTGTGTAAGTGTTGATACATAGCGGTAAAGTCGCGTTAAGATCTTAGCATGTGTTTTAGTAGTGGAATTGCGTAAATTGTTGTACATAAGCAATGCATGTACTCTCGCTAACAAGAAACATCCATAGGCCTCTTATTATATATTAACTTAAATTACAGAGAAATAAGTTCACTCATACTTCCCCTTTAACAAAATCTGCTCCTCTTATTTGTTATGGTCGGTTTATGGTAGTAGGTAGTGGCTAGTTAAGTAGTTAACTAATTGGCTTAGCAACACACACAATAGCTCGCAATGAACATACATTCATAGATATAAATGAAGCAACAATTATTTGCGTTGCATATATAAAGTAACATCAAGAAAAGCTTGCTTGCTACACACATGCATGCGTGATTTGTGATCGGTCTACATCGACCAATTACACATTACAAAATCGTGAGGGTGAAATCACATAAATCACGTCATAACAATGTGCACATATACCGCCTCCCTGTACATAGGACTTTTTCAGTTAACGTCTGATTAAGACCATCATTGTGGTGGCATTACAAACGAACTAAAATATCACGTTATAGTCACGCATTAATGGTGTTAAAATTTGGTACATTACGTGCGTTGTCTAGACGTGCAAAGTTAACGGGAATAACTCACGCATCAGAACTTATGTCTAAAAGTCACGTTAAGTGTTGATAAATCTCCGTTAAGACATTAAAGGAACTTTAATGCACAATTTTGCGATAGCGCCTCTCGGTACGTAGCCTTAATAGTGTTAAATTCCTACATATAACTGGGAATATTTATTTGCGGAAAATATATATATATCTTTTTATGCCTTGAGAACGGCCCCGGTAAGGGCCGAAACGCGTCGATATGCGTGTGTAGAATAAAGGTTTTCTACTTTTGAAGATACCCAGGAGTGCTCCGGTTTCCTTGGTTAATGCTCTATTTTCATTTTACAGCGGAAGCACCCGGGCAGTCGTCTAGTGAGGTCTAGGAGTGCCGCTCCATCCTGGTTATCGTATATCTTTTTTTAAATATGTACCCCAATGCTTTTACAACATCTTTATTCCTTAAGCTGTATATTAGCGGGTTCAACATGGGTACAACAGCAGTGTACAACAAAGACATCACCTTGGCTTAAACAATTAGGTAGACAACAGAATTTTAGTGGAGGTTTAGCTGTGCAACCTTTTGGGTGTTTAGCTGTGCAACATTGGGGTGTGTAGTTTGGAAACCAAACATACAAGTACAGTAATTGTTACATTTCCAAATACAGATGAATATTAAATATTCACCACTGAGCATTGCCCAGACCGCACTCAGTTATACACTTTGCGACAATTACTAACCTTTATGCTTCAATCTACTACAATGTTGCAAAAATGGGTACATAAACTTTAAAAAATCGGCATGGTCTTAATCTATAAATTAACTTTCTGTGAGACGTGTGTGTTTTTCTGTTTGTTTTCAATCTGCAACTAATCTAAAAATTCTGACTTAACGTAAGGGCAAGCATGCTCAGTAATCACTACGAGGCAGCACCGGGAGAGCGAATTTTCAACTATTCACACTTGCTAAATCTGCACACAGCTGATTGACAGCTTGATATTAAGATGTTTGATACTGGATATTTAAAGAAATAGGGGTCAGACCAACAAATAAATGGTGTTAGAAAGAATTTTTAGTTCCCAGTAATGGTCAATTTCCAGAAGCATATGGTGCAGGCCCCCCCAAATTTTTTGAAACCCATATTCAATTAGGTGGCATAGATTTTACACTCAGCTTACCAATAGCAGGAGATGTTGCATTTCTATTAAGCTTCCTCTGAACAAAAGACACAGAACATCATTTTTTATTCACATAACAAATCTCACTTTCTGCCAGAAAAAGTAAAAAGTTTAGTTGCTTGACTTAAAGGGCATCTATAGTGAAAAAAACACATTGCCCCTTTGCAAAGTTAAATTCATGTACTCTGTGCTGCCTTAATCCTATCTTTGTCAGTGACTGTTTAACCATGGTGTCAGATCTGTGTGCAGCACTCCCCCCTTCCCCCTCCCCTCTGTTACTTCCTCCATGTCTCAACTCTGGCTAACCGACAAGCTTATCATGTGCAGTAGGAGTTAAAAGTTCAACATCCTGAAAAACACACCCACGCACAGTGGCCAATAGAAAGCAAGCTGTCCTGGAGACATGGAAGAAGGAGAACAGTACAGTTTACGGTCTCTCACTTTGTGACCCATCATCAATCAGTGAAGTCTATCAAGAAGGGGGTTTCAGTTGTAAGCAGGAGATGTTTAACACTCTGTGCTGCCTTAATCCTATCTATGCTCAGTGAGTTCTCACACAAGATACAAATCTGCGCATGCTCAGTCAGTTCTCACACAAGATACAAATCTGCGCATGCTCAGTCAGTTCTCACACAAGATACAAATCGGCACATGCTCAGTCAGTTCTCACACAAGATACAAATCTGCGCATGCTCAGTCAGTTCTCACACTAACCAGGACATATTATGTGACCTGTTCACTGTGAAAGGGGCTGCAGTATTCAGGAGCATTCTAATACATATTTGCAGCTATATACCTATTAGTTAGGAATTGTATTGCCCCAACCATTCAGATGTTTTATACGATTTGAAAGCCAACAACTGATTGGTTGGGGCAAAATAAGCGCCATTTTTAACAATAAGAACTTTTCTAATACATCGCCCTGTAAAGGTGGCCATACACTGACCTGACATAACATTGACTGGACTTTCAATAGCTTTATTACCAAATTGATAACTTTGGGTGTAGTAACGATGTTACTGTACTATTGTTGCGAAATCTTGATGACATTAAAGTAGCAGCTGGGCAGGAAGGGATTTTCTGTTATTTCTTTTGCCATTTTAGTACCTTTGTGCAGTCTGAATTATGATCTTTTGTAATTTTCTGTTTCTTGTAGGTCCTGCCAGGCAACGTCTGATTTACCTCTGCATTGATATTTGTTTCCCCAATAACATCTGTGTCTCCGTATGTTTTTATTACTTGCCTGATTAAACCAATAGAACACTGGGCCAGTGCCTGATACCCACGTTTATGTTTCAGCAGAAGTTTGCACAACATTTTTAACATCCCCCTTAGGTTTCTGTTTTGTATGTTTAATGCAACCTTAGAACAAAGAATTATAGGTCCGGGCACTGGTTACATAGCAAGGGAGGAAGCACAGAGGTAAAATGGGACAATCGTTTGTTTTTTTACAAAAATATCTAAACAGGCAAAGAAACACCCCATTATAGGAGAACTAAAGTCTATGGGGGTTATTCAATAAAAGTTCTTATCGTTTAAAATGGTGCTAATTTTGCCCCAACCAATCAGATGTTGGCTTTCAAATGTTACATAAGTTCTGATTGGTTGGGGCAAAATTAGCACCATTTTAAACGATAAGAACTTTTATTGAATCTCCCTGTAAGATGTAACTTCTGGTCTATATACCAAGTTATCCTGTGACATGAGAATCAGGTAGTTGATACCTGCTAGGTGACACCTTTTGGAAACTTGATTTTCTGTTAAAGGGCAAGTCCACCCTCGTATATAAAGTTCCCTGGGACAGGGAAGTAGGATTGATAATTCCTACCTACCAATATAGTTTCTGTGAGGAGTGCCAGCACAAATAAAACTGCTTTAGAACTATCTTTATTACAGGACATTAACCTGACAGGTAAAACATGTCCTGGCGCTCCTCAATAAAATAATATTGGGAGGTCGGAATAGTCCATCTTACCTCTCTGCCCCATGTACATTTCATTTTTTACAGTGGAGAATAATACTTATTTAATAAACAGGTTATGACATCATAGGCTACAGATGAAGCCTAACCTTATGGCTGTAGAGCAAGTTAGGATCCCCACTTGTTTTGAACAGGGTGGCTATAGTCCTTTGTATTGTAACATATGCAGACTGTCATTTTGTGGTTCTATTTCAGCTGGAATGTAGTGAGATATGTTTAATGTAGCAGAACTGTGTAACAGGTGCCAGTCTTTTATAAGACACTGCCCCTCCTTATTCTATAAGGACACTAAGAGCCAAACTGTAACAATGTCTCTAACATACAATATTTTACCTCTTCTCAGACCTTATTTTCTATTTTAAGCTGTAGAAAGATACAGGGGCACTGCATTAATTCCTGTCCTTTATTGCCAACATTTTAACCCCAATTTATAAATTAACCAGTTAAATCTTTTTGATACATTAAAACAAATTTGTTGAGATCTGTGTTGTTTTTGTCCCGACTGCCAATAAATTGAATCTGCTGCTACCATCTTACACCACCTAGGAATTAAAAGCGAAATTAGAGGCGGTGTGACCATTGCCCTTTTATTGGTAGCCAGGTAACTGCTAGTTAGAAGCCTGCCTTATTCTTCTGGATGTTTACATTTACAGTGAAATCTACCTCTGAAAAACAACCAACAGGACATGGGAGCTTATGTCAGGCTGCCCCATTGGCAGTGCATCTCTTCCCTAATGCCAGCAGGCATGGGAGCTGGCACGTGCACAGATCCATTCTCCAAGCTGGCACCATCCCCCCCTCTGCATTTTCTAAGCCAAGTCTAATTCTACTATAAAAACATGTTTAAGGTTCTTTATCCAGGGAGAGAGAAAGATGAACTCCTATAGGCTTCTTATCTCCCTGTGCCAAGATAAAGGGAAATGGAACTAAGAGGAAGTTACTTCATGGTCAGTTCCAATTAAGGGATTTACTTACATTCTCCTGTCAATGTAACGTAGTTCATCCTAATATACTTAACTAATGGGTTAGGCTATTTTAACACAATCACCAAAGTTTTGCTTGGTTAAAGGCTTCCTAGCTAAGTTCACACTAATACTGAATTCCTGGACCTGCACAGAAACTGCTACAATACTGCTCAGGTGAAAGAAGCCTAACCATGGAGATTACCCAGAAGACACCACTTTTATTTGGCTTATTTTAATAGAAATATGAAAGGGAGTCGCATGTATTTTGTCTGGTCAGATTTATCACATTTAACCCATTCCTCTCTGAAGGAATGGCTGTGAGCCTATGTTTAGCTCTAGGGACCAACGCAAATACAGCTGTTGAAAAATAACAGCAGTGACACTGGATAGAAAGTTTTATTTACACAATTACTCCACTCTTTTGACAGATAATACAATCTGGTCTGTGGCAGGAACAAGTTACCTATTTACATCTTCCCCATTCATTAACTGTAAAGCTGCTGGTCATTCCAACAGCTGGAGTACAGATAAGAGGGAAGACAGAAGGGTGAAAGTCAGTTATAAAGTCCTTTAGCTTGAATGTCTGGTCTGCCAAGCAGATTTCCCACTGAACAATCCACTCTGTCCTCTGCTGTATATTGCCATGTTTTCTCCATGTAGCCTCTATTACCCCAGCACACTGTCATTGAAAGCAAGACAAACCACGGCCTTCTGATGCCCGCTGTATTCACGCTTGATTTCACCAGTCTCAACGCACCATAGGCGTGCCAGGTTATCAGAGGATGCTGACAAGTTGAAAAGGAAGATTTATGTGTTATATTTAAATAAAAGGGCAACATTACTAAATGGAAAAATTATCCTGATTTTATTGCATTTAAATGCCAAACATCGGTGTATTTGTCCTATATTTTAAAAGAGACAGAACTCCAAAATGTAATCAGCAAAACTATTAACCAATGCAGATACTAATAAGTGTAAACTTGTGTCCCATATTATCACTCTTCTCTTTCTCCTTGCTTAATGGAACATTAACACCCCCCACCCCCCCTTTAATTCTGAGGGAGGCCAGAGCAAGTATTCTTAAATTAATTTAAAGGTAAGGAGTTTTGCGGTGTTTTCAGTTTCCATGATCGACTACAATAACAAATAGTTATAAATCGGGAATCAGGCTTGGAAATTACTTTTTCCTGCAAAATGTGTAAAGTTAACTACCAGTACTTGATTTAAACGTAACTGAGGTAGGAAAGTATGCTCTATAGAATTATAGATTAATGGAGGGATGGGAGAGGTATTTAGGGTTTAGTTAAACATCTATATATTCTCCTTGGAATTAATCAAAGCATTTTCTAATCTGTGATTAGTAAACTTTAACTTGTTCGGCCATTGTGAGCGGTTACCAAACGAGCCGTAACATCATAAAACTGTAAAGCTATATAATGAATAATTTCACCTTAAATTTTGTGCTATTTTTTGGTCAGTGGTCACATGGATATAGTTACAATATTGACAACACTGAGTGAATAATACATTGTGCCTTGATTTAGGATATGTACTCCCTGCATTATTTCCCAAATATGTTACACTGATAACATAACCAACGACCCATTAAAACAATATAATAAACAGGTGTCAAGCATATCCAGTATATCGTTATAGGGCAAGACCACACTGCAACGCAAACAGATACGCATTGCGATTCCACAATTCCGGACCGAACGCGGTTGCGATTAAAAATGGTGATTGCATGTGCTTCCAAAACGGTATTGCAAACGGAAATCGCAGGAACTTTTTGCGTTCCTGCGATTACCATTAAATCAAAATCGCAAACGCGTATAGTGTGGCCTAGCACATACTGAAAACCATTTAGATGCACAGACTAATCATATCCTCTACCTGAAATGTCAACAAGCATTGTGAAGGCCACAGACTGCCGAGTTTTTAAACTGTTGATTGCAACCTGCAAAACTTTTTGGGGGGTGCACCCTTCCTCAGGAGAGTGTATTCGTGATTAACCAAAGTATTAAACAGGTTGTGTAAGGCCACCTTAAGAAGGTACTGATGAATGAACATTACGTTTGGCCACATCTGCAAGGAGTTTGTGTGTTCTTCCAGTCCTTGCATGGGCTACCTCTGGGTACACCAGTTTCCCTCTCAATCAAAGATATATGGATATGCTGTATATGTGGATAAAGTGATTGTACGCTCTTCTGGCTTCATTGCTATATAAAAAATGTAATGTATACCTACAAAAATGTAATGTATACATACCTGTGACGATGTATTGTGAATCCCCTGAAAATGCACAGTCCCACATCCACCCACGGGAGGTTTCTCCTGGGTTATTGCTCTTAATGCTTAGTTCTGTCATAAGAGAGAAATTTGAGGTTCTCCAGATTTTACAGGTCTGATCAGCAGAACACGTAGCCAGCAGTCTGAAAAACAATAAACCAGGTTCAATATTCCGAAAGATCGATAAACCGTGTGTACCAGCACACAGCACACACACAGTGCACTTCTAATTTCACTAAATTAAGAACAAATCGATAATAGGCCACACTTCCTTCTAAACATCAAATCTTTATTTAAATAACGGCATGAAGACAAAGCTCACATCCCATCTGACGGGCTTCGTGGCAAAGCTTGAAACACATCAGATGGGATTACATTTCCATCTTAAAGTCCTGCTAAACAATAGGGTTTAGTGTGACAGGAGTGACAAATGTTGCCATAAACAAGTGAAAAATGGATATAAATTCCTACAAAGATTAGATCACAATAGATTCCACTGCACTATTGATTCTAAGCCCTGCCATGGCTTCTAACAACAGGACTGATATTGTGGCACATTAGCCAATAAGATTACATGATTCTTGTTGCTAAAATACTGTTGCAGGACTGTAGGTATTATTATTAATAATACATAAGCAATATGCCAGTATAATTTGTATAGATAGAAATGAAAACACAATTGCAAGCTAGCCAAGTGCAACAATTCCCAGCATGCCTTGCCAGCAACAGGGATGCTAGAAGATGGTGGATGATGGACAAAGGGTAGCATTACACAAAAGGTTTTGGCCTATGTACAGTACACATATGGCATCTGCTTACTATCAGAAGGGATAGGACTGCCCCCCAGCAGTATGCACTCACGTGGAGTCAGGGCTGAATTTGCATTTCAGGGCACATCTCTTATGAGCTGGAATTTTGGTTTTGGGGATGAGCTGTGTCAGGTCTTCTCCTAGGCCACCTGTCAGGTTCCACACAAAGCAGTTTCCCTGAAAAAGTAAATTTTCCATTAAATTTGGGCATAGACAAGAACGCTATGGAAATTCCCTCCCACACACACACACTTCTGCGTGTGGAGACATGTCCTGCAGCAGATGGTGGACATCAAGTAGCTAGTGAACATTCACTACATTTATATGACCTGTAGTTGCCAACTAGACATCCAAAAGGTTGGCTTCCCACCATGCACCTGCAACATATGCTTTTTTACCACGCAGAGTTTCATTCGACATATGGATCTCAGGTGGAGAGTACTTCTGATTGCTTTGGTTGTTTTCTCATTTTAATCCCCATCCCCAAACGTACTGAGCTGTTGACAGCCGCCATGTAACTGGCATCAGGATCGATATGGACCGAGTTGACAGAAACATCTGCTTCAGGAATCAGTTGCTCATTCTGGTCAGTCTTTAGATCCCAGATGTGGATCGCTCCACTCTGATCTCCAACGATTAGTTCTGCCTGAGGGGGGGAGAGAGCGAGAGAACACCACAGTTTGTTCGCTTGTTACCAATGTACTCCTACTTAAAGTAAGTAGGTGAGTTGACAAGTGAATAAAACATATAGGTTCACCTAAAATAGACCCTTGGCCCATTTTCCATTTTGTTACAATTTTTACTTCTTAACCAAATACAGATTTTCATTTTCTAGTATACATGCAATAAAAAAACTGCAGCTTCTATTTTCAATGACAGTTTGTCTTTCAAATGTCCAGAGCAATGTCAAGTGTTCTGATTTGCTAATGGAAACAATGTGTCCAAATCCTGTAAAACCTCCTGGGATTTGCCCACTTAAGTAAACAGGATCCTGGGTTTAGTTTATCCCTAGTGTTCATCTTGATCCTGCAGTGAATACAGAATTCAGCGTGCACAGAAACTGGCCGTGTACTGAGTTTCTATACAAATCCAGTCTGCTTGCAAACTAGTGAACATAGGAATACAGCGATACATGCAATGGCAAATCTGATGAAAGGTGAAACGTTTGTTACTGTAACTTTATATACATCGGTCCAAAATACCTAGTGTAATTTTTTTGCCCATGATCACAGAAAACTGGCGGTCACAGCTGACAAAGTAAAACAGTCAGCTGGCTATGTATACCAGCCCTTACACAAACAAGTAGTTTGAGCAGAGGATTGTTATCCTCTGCAGACTTAATTAAATAGGAAGATATATTTGAGTCATTTGTAGATGACAGTAATCCTGTGCAGTTCACAGCTAATACAGACTGTCAAGATTTTATTCTGTTAATCACTGTTCTCTGTATTAGACAGTATTATAGGAACTACTACAAACTACATTTGGTACATAAGTTTTGTTATGTTAGCATTGTTATTGTCACATAATCACACATTTTACAATGCTGCAGATTACATACAGAGGTACCAAGATTACTTTCTTAGATTTTTATCCTTTTTGTGTTATTGTCAGAAATGTACTAATTTGTACATAATCTTAGGGCTAGGCCACACTAGCGTGTTTTTCGCGCGTTTGTGCACGCGTTTCGCGCTCGCGTTTGCGCCCGTGATTTTCGCTAAAATGGAAATCGCGGGAACGCGAAAATTCCCGCAATTTCCGATGCGCATGCGATTGCGCGTCCATTGGCGTTTTGGTAATGCATGCGTTCACCATTTTTGGTGCGTTAACGCAGCGTTTCCATAACGCGAAAACGCGACCGCAAAATGCGACCGCAAATGCACAAGAAAAGCGCACACAATTGTGTGCGATAACGCTCGCGATTTTGTGCGCGATTCCTGTGCGTTGCAGTGTGGCCTCAGCCTTACTAGAGCTGGATTGCCTAGGCATACCTTTTTGTTTAATCAGTCGGCCATATACTTGGTCGTAACTTAACAAATCCCGTTGTATTCTATGAAGGAACGATGGTCAGACAAGGATGTCAACAAACTACATCACGATAGGTCATTACCGACAGAAATTTCCATTGGTCGTTATTGGCTCCTGTTACTTTAAAGGGAATGCCCACCCTTAAAGAAAAACTGATGACTTATCTGTTATCTTCCCCCAACTACCAGTTTAT
Organism: Hymenochirus boettgeri; assembly: GCA_019447015.1. NCBI lineage: Eukaryota > Metazoa > Chordata > Amphibia > Anura > Pipidae > Hymenochirus > Hymenochirus boettgeri. The sequence continues at coordinate 245,373,236 of CM033471.1, forward strand.
TACATGGATTTGTAACCAGATATTTAATATCTGGTTACAAATCCAGATATTCCTTTCTGGCAAAGGTTACAAATCCAGATATTCCTTTCTGGCAAAGGTATCTGCCCCCTCCCTCTGCTTAATGAGCATTTTAAAGGCATCTCCAGGGAAAAAGCAGTCAATCATTGGTTGGGATGTCAGCAGTCACAGTCTTGAAGCCTTGAATGACTGTATGGAGGGAGGAGCCAGCTTAATCTGCCAGAGTATTAGAGGCAATAATTATACTTAAATAGCTGGTTAATAATACATCTAATAATGTGCTAAATGTGTCAGTTGGGGTTGAAGGCAGGTAACTACCGACATGTGCTCAGCTTTTGTTTTAAGGGTGGGCATGACCTTTAAGTAGAGATAGCAGTTACAATTGGCCCATGTAGTGTCCCCTCTAGTGCTGCTGGCCATACACTAGGCAGATAGTAGATAGATTTGAGATTTTGCATTTTACAAGCAGCAGTTTTTATCTTGAGATAATCCCATCTGATGCTTTTTATTTTGTGGTCTCAAATTGATTGTATGAGAACGGGCTAGGGGGATCTAGATAAATTGTACATTTGTCTTACAAGAGATTGCACATCTGACTAATGTCTAACGTAGTATATGGGCACATTAAGCAGTGCACCATTTCATGCGTAAACCACTCAGCAGGCCAGCAACACACAAATTAAAGTGGTGTGCACACACACCTATCATTTTATTTATAGTACCACTTGGGTATGCAGAGCTGGACATTATAAAATACATATATATACACAAACAAAGTGATAAAGCTGGCCAAACACATGCAATCCCACGGCACAGCATTGGTATCTATCGGCACACATGCTATGGGACCAGCACACACGGACCCAACCGTTCTCCATACGCGGTATGGAGATTATTATTATTGTGGATTTATATAGCGCCAACATCTTCCGTAGCGCTTTACAATTACATGTATACATTCACATTACGCCCTGCCCGAAGAGGTTACAATCTAAGCACATATATGACACATACAACCTATCAGTATATCTTTATGATTGTGGGGGAAACCGGAGTGCCCGGAGGAAACCCACGCAAGCACGGGGAGAACATACAAACTCCTTGCAGATGTGTCCAAGTGTGGAATCGAACTCAGGACCTCAGCGCTGCAAGGCATCCACTGAGCCACCGTGCTGATATGATACGTGTTTAAGGGGAAGTTGGTATGATACTGTACATGTTAAAGGGGTAGTTGATGTGATATGCATTAAAATGGAAGTTGGTGTGATGTGTCTTAAAGGGGTAGTTGATGTGATACACGTTAAAGGGGAAGTTGATGTGATACACGTTAAAGGGGAAGTTGATGTGATACACTTTAAAGCGTATTATATCAACTTCCCCTTTAACAAAATGGGTACAACACCTAACATAAATACATCAGTTTGTTTTTAAGGGTAAATACTGAAACATTTGCCCTCCCCAAACAACCCCACCCCCTATCGGTCGGCCGTGTGGCCATACACCGCACGATAGGTATTGGCTCCCTCTACTTAAAGTAAAGGGAGCCAATGCGGTCCGACACAAATTTTACGTAATTCCCAATCGATCGAAGTGCAGACTATGATCGTTCGTCTGCACTCCGATTGGTCGGGAATATCCCCTACACACGAGCAATAATAGGTAAGTCCTGTCGTTCCCTGGTGTGATTTACAGGCTTTCCTCATGGAAGATGCTGAGATTTTACAAATAAAGCAATCATCACTATTTACCTTGGTTTCCTAATGAGCCTTATTACTTCTGCAATAAGCCAAGTTGTTTTGCAGCCAAATATTAACATTGGGCTTAGAATAGTTCCCATCAGAAAAAGTCAACTGTCAGATTAACCAACATTCAGGGTCCACAAGTTTAATGGGTTTCCACCGAAGGTACAAAATGTACTGTGTGTTTAGGAATAAAGGAGCTTTGTGCATGGGGAGATCCCGGTGTAACAAGGCACCATTGTAGGCAGCAGCTGCAATGCATTGTTGTAAATATCACTGGCACACTCACGCTTGACCTGTACAGAGGGGATAGGTGGTGCTGTAGCAGAGGTTTCAAATGAGCAGGACAAGACCTGTATGGTGCCACTGTTACAGATCGGAGCGGATAAGACAGGATGTTCTTTTCATACTGTACTGATCTCACAATCTATCCATTAGTAACCAACCCTAAACCGGGTTAAGGTAACCACAGAGGAAAAGACGCTGGTTTACATTTACTCTGGTATCAACATGCAATACAAATCTTTGTGTCTTGACAGACAAATTTTCTTTTTAATCTAATTTTTGAACATAGTCCAAGTTGAAAATCCATTATGTTTTTACCCTTACCACAATTCCTGCCTATTGATATAGAGGAAACCCTAAAGGAGGCCATACATGCAACATTTCGTGGCACACACACAATCGGCTTTCCTATCCACCGAATCGGGGGAGATCAATCAGTCTGACACACAAGACACAGTCATTAGTATCAGGGAGCAGAAAATGAACTGAAATTTTCCTGCAGCTAGCTACGATGGTTTGAAAAACCTGTAGGCTGCAAAAGGGTTTTCTATTTATCTGCCATGTACTTATTTTTATAGAATGTTTTACCCTTGTATGCAAATTGTGTATTTTAATATTGTACATCGCTGCATCCTCAAGTGGTTCTATATAAATAAAGATTACACATGTTATCTAACGATTAGTACTACAGTTAATTACCTGCAGACCAGTTATTAAAGGAGAATGAAACCCAAATTTTTACACTCCAGACTCTGAACATATACCCCCTAAAAACACCAATAAACTGTAAACAGTAAATAGCATTAAAGTAAATGTTACCACTTGAAGAACTGGATGAAATAACTGTGTGTATGTACAGTGACTGGCCACACCCCTGATCTCAGTCACATGCTCCCTTGCCTATTCTGTCCTGTAAAAGGATTGGCTAGAGGTTACTAGTGGGTGTGACCAACTTTACCAACTGTAAAAAGTTCCTGCATTATCCTAGGACTGAGCATGTGTAAAGAACATAACGGTCAGTGACCACACTGTGTGGACCACTGGGAAATAAGACACAAACCTCATGTTAGAAAGTTACATTTCTCAACAACCATATTAAAATGAGGTGAGACACTGATTACTGTTTTTATAACAAGGAGAACTGCCTTCAAATTCAATGTTGTTCTGAGGCTTTAGTTGTCCTTTAAAGCAAAATGAGCCAGTCCGAGTGATAGAACATGTTGGGAAATCATGGCCAGACTCTTCAGTCTTCAATGGACCACACAGCCAGGCAACTTTATTTCCCAACCAACAGACATCCAATATTATATTGACCAATAGGTCAAATCTTCCCACGTGTACAAGGCATTAATCGTAAAATGTGGGATTACCTGGTTAGGATGAAGAAAGACACAGTTTATCGGAGCATTTACTTGAAATATCCTCTGGCATTGAAGATTCCTGGACCTAGGCATGAACAATTTACATAAAGTTTCAACACACAAAATGGATTCTTTCTGGAAGTTCAGCAACAAACTTCACATTCAAAACCAAACATTGTTGAGAAAATGCCATGATACAATTATGATGTTATAATTCAAGACAATGTCCAAAATAAACTGAAATATGTTATTCTATTCCTATAGTTGCTGCCTCCAACCTGTCCTTCCCTTTAAGAACATATGTTTGTCATTGGCAGTATAACTAGTTAACTAATGCAAGCCCTGCCCTGCCCCACCCCAGCCAGCAGAAGTGGCACAAAGAACAGCCTACCAGGAACAATATCAAATTGTTTATTTCACTGCCTTTTTTCCCCCATTGTGTTCCTAAGAAAAGAGACAAGATTTTAAATTTAAAGGGCTTGTCCACTGAAAAACAAACTTCTCTAAATTGAACATTACCTTCCCAAATCCCACTTTCGCATTACTCCCATGTTCCAAAAATGCTCCTGTACTTGCTTACATGACCTGGTCCCTCACCGCTCCTAAGCTGGCTCTGCTGCTGACAGCCGCTCCACTTCCTGGTCGTGGCTATCAGTTAAGGTGCGACGAGGCATCACGCCCAAACGCCTGACAGCCATGACCAGGAAGGAAGGCGGCTGTCTGCGCAGAAATCCCCAGCTCCTGTTTTTGCTCGAAACAAGCTCTATACAGGAGCAGGGGGCGGCACCTATACGGTGAGGGACCAGGCCAGGTAAAGGGGAATTTGGGGGAGGGTTAATATACTATTTAGAGAAAAGCTTTTTTTTGGTGGGGGGGTAATATACAATTTAGAGAAAAGTTTGAGTGAACTTGCCCTTTAATCACTTTTTATGGATTATCTCTACTTATTATTTACTGAACTTTTAATACTATTTCTTACTTCCATGCTAGCTACAAAACAAATATTTTTAATATGAAATGCAAAGGAATATTTAATTGCCAGGGACAGTAGTGTTAAAATATGTTTATAAAAAAACTACATTGAAATCCCAGATCTGTGTCAGGATCTCTGGGCTGTAACATGATTGGCTGCAGCTTCTTGTTTAGTGTACTGCATACACTTAACTGAGCAGGACTGTTTTGGGGCACAAGAAAATAAGTTTTAGATTGACTCACATTTTTTCTTCTGAGGTTCTAAGTCCTTAGCTACTGTTTTATAGGCACTAAAGGGAGCTCAAAGGATTGCTCATCTAGGTAGTCTACCTTAGGTCCCATATCCTGGCCATGCAGTCTTCCCCACCAGTGTACATCCACCGTCCATCCTCATGAAAACCCACTGATGTAATATTTTTGCTCACTCCATCATAATTAATGACTGGGTTGGGATTGTTGGAGTTCAGATCATACATACGAATGTGTTGATAACCTAAAAAAATGCAGAAGAAATCCAGGTATTGCTATTAACATCCCTGCTCCTTGATCTAAATGGCCTCTGGGCTATTTATCGATATTAGTGAAAGTTGGCAACGCATATAAATGGACAGTTAAACATTTTGCATTTGTGTGTGTGCACCTCATAAACGTGTGCAATAATGATCATGAATCAGACCATGGCACATACTCATTTCATACTAATAAATGGGGACAACTAAGTGACAGCCAGAATACATATCTAATGCACATCTACCTGTGTGGATGCAGACATCTCTAACCCCATATCCAGGGGAATAGTAATTTAAGGTCATCTATAGTGAAAAAAACACATTGCCCCTTTGCAAAGTTAAATTCATGTACTCTGTGTTGCCTTAATCCTATATCGGTCAGTGACTTTGTTTAACAATGGTGTCAGATCTGTGTGCAGCACTCCCCCCCCCCCTTTCCCCCTCCCCTCTGTTACCTCCTCCATGTCTCAACTCCGGCTAACCGATAATCTTATCATGTGCAGTAGGAGTTAAATGTTCAACATCCTGAAAAACACACCCACGCACAGTGGCCAATAGAAAGCAAGCTGTCCTGGAGACACGAAAGTAGGAGATCAGTACAGTTTACGATCTCTCACTTTGTGACCCATCATCAATCAGTGAAAGCTATTAAGAAGGGGGGTCAAGTGCAGCCTTATATCTACCATCAAAGCTACCTCTCTCCCCCTGCTAATGCTGTTATGTCTATGTTTATTACAGAGCAGGGAGGGGGGATCACGTCACAGGGATTTGATTGACAGTCCAAGTAGGAGTAGAGGAATGCAATCACGTATTCTTCTAACTGGTGTATCTCAGGACAGAGAGGGAATCTGAAAAAAGTGAAGACACGAGTCTGGGGGTTGTGGGGAATTATAGAACTCATGGAAAGAAAGGAAAAAAAGTTCATTTTCACACTATAGATGCCCTTTAAGAAGAGAATTCTAATAGAGATTTGCACTCCAAAATCAGCTTAAAATGCAACATGGGACCAATCACTGTCAGCTGCAGTAAAAGTAGCTGTGACTGATAGTGTCCAATCGACATGGGTTGCAGTCGTCTGCAAAAATTGCACAGATTTTTTTGGCTCAGCCACATAGAAATATCTGACGGTCAAATTCTTACAGTACAGAGAGCCCTGCAATGCAACCTCATCTGGCTTGCTGAGCTAAGAGAGTGGAATTCTCCAATCAGCTTCTTTGTATCATGCTGCACTAAAAAGAGGAGGGTTCTTTGTATCTCCCTGCACAAAGACTGGGAACATCATACGATATTTTTGGCTGACTGACCAATATTACAGCATATTGGTTGGCCAAAATAATATTGTATGTTGTTGGGTAGCAATGGCCGCAACCAATTTGGGTTGCCAGTGATCGGACAAGCGGGCCATCCGGTTCCCCATGGGAAAAATGTCTGCCATGGCTATTTTTGCTGCGAAGGATGGTGAGTTGTCCTAACAAATGTGGTCCCCAGCCTAAAAAGAGTAATGCTCCACAGATGTGCTTAGAACAAAAACCTTTAATTGTGCCTGATTATACGTTGTTTTGTATTTGAGGTTGAATAAAGACATATGTCCATCCAGTCCAACCTACTCGGCAATACCCACATTTCCTGTCTGTTGATCCAGAGGAAGGCAAAAAAAAAACCCCCACCAAATTTATGAAGGGGGAAAAAATTCCTTCCTGACTCCAAGTGGCAATCGGAAATTTCCCTGGATCAACTCTACTTTATTTATCAATACCAGTAACTTGCAACATTCCTTGTTTGCAGAAACTCATCCAGCTTTTTTTTGAAACTGACCAATGAACCTGCCATAACAACGTCCACTGGAAGACAGTTCCATAGCTTTACCGTTCTCACAGTGACAAACCCTTTCCCAACTCTACTTTATGAATCAATACCAGTAACTTGTAACATTCCTTGTTTGCAGAAACTCATCCAGCTTTTTATTAAACTGACCAATGAACCTGCCATAACAACGTCCACTGGAAGACAGTTCCATAGCTTTACCGTTCTCACAGTGACAAACCCTTTCCCAACTTGAAGCCTAAACTAAAGGGATGTCCGTGTGTCTGTGTTGTAATACTTCTAATTGTTCTCAGCACAGACACACATTATCATATCAATTTATGAGACATGTCACAAAACATGTTAAAAATCTTACCTGCTGCTGCTATCATACTCCGATCAGGGGTCACCTCAAGGGAATTTACTTGCTAAGACTTTCTGTCAAGGATAGATATTGATTTGTTGTTTGTCATTACACTGCAATTCTCTATTCCATTTCCCTAAACAGTCTATGTAACAGAATTCCATAAAGTCTAGTTCTGGATGCTTTTTCCCAAATATTTTTATCTCTTTTTCTTTTTTACATAGTTACATACATGGTATGTGAGGTTGAATAGGCCTACTTCCTTCTAGTACAACCTTTATATCTATAATCCCTGCCTAACAGTATGAAATTGTACAATGGGGGGGGAATCCTTCCTGACTCCAAGTGGCAATTGAAAAGGATCCCTGGATCAACAAGAACTATCAGGTAAGAGGTTCAAAACCTTAAAAATAAAAGGAAAAGTTCAGTGGATTATAGCATTTTTTTAAATTCTTAGTTTATATTACATATATTTATTTGTTCCACATATTTTCTTTAGTTTTGAAAAATCCGTTATTTCATGCCTTTTGCTATGTTTTGCTGTGGTCAAAAGTGAGCTGGGCTATTAGGTTCTGTAACTGTTGCTAACTGATGGGCTATTGGATGGGTCAAACATGCCTAGATCTCAACTAAGCAACTGAAACAACCTAGTGGCAGAGTCAAGTGCAAGAACATAAGACACTATTAGGGGTCCTGCAAACAGGAAATCAGTATTTTGGAAGCATTTGTTTATATACAAACAAAATGCTTTATTGGCATTTAAAGATTGCTGGAACAGGGAAATAATATTTTTTCTTAAACGCATTTAAAGGAAAATTATACCCAGCCCCCAACCTCCCCCACCCCCTTGCCATAAATAGTACCCAGGATGAGGACCTAAACCGCTAGATCCTCACCCCTAGGTTTAGTTCAGATATTGAGAGTGAATTACCCACATTTTCTTTCTCATCCAGGCCCTTGTCTTGCTGCCGACAGACTGGGAGTGGCGGAGCAGACCAGAGCAGAAAATAAAGTTTAGATAAGTTGAAGAGACGTTTAGGTAAGTCACTGTGCATATCGGTTTAGGTCATCATGGTACTATACAGGTGTGGAGCAGAGGAGAGACCGGGAATGGGGGAGTATAATTCTCTGTTAATGCATGCTACATGGACTGCAACATAATTAGTCTGTGGCTCATCAGATTTCTGTAAGATAATTACATTTACAGATTACAGTAGCTTCCCTAAATTCCCCACTGAACTAGTAGCTGTACCCCCTGGGTTAAGACCCAGCTTTTTAGGACCTTACCCTGGGTTCAGCTTGAAGGACAATTATACCAACCCACATACCCCCCTGCCCTTAATAGTACCTAGAATGTGGACCTAAACCTCTAAGACCTCACCCTGAGTACAGTCTTTAACAGCCGACATAAGCATCACAGACTGACTTCTAGACCTGAAAGCTGCAAAGGAGCGAAAGAGCCATGGCAACTGATCGTGCTGTAATGAAAGAAGAATTTGAATAGAAGGTATGAATAGCGGAATTAGAAAAAACAAACTGTGTACTCTTTTCTGTAGCTTCTGGATATTATGTAAAATTAAACTGTTGATACTAGAAATCAACTCCTATAGTCCACCTCTTTGTTTTGGTGGAAGTCTAGTGCAGTTCACACATTAAGTGCACAGTGAATACTTAAGGATACAGAGTCTTGGTGCTGTACAGTGCGGGTACAAATGCCACTGTGTGCTTGCCAAAAGCGGACTGTGTGGTCATATCCAGCTGTAGCTAAGATCACAGGATCACTGCCCACAGTTCCCTGAGATGAAGTCATCATGCTGCTGCCAGAAATATGGACCTTAAAAACAAGATTAAATAGTAACAATCAAAAAAAATACTTTCTTAATTTACAGAATTAAAAAAAAAACAGACAGAGCTGCAGAAGAAGCCTACCGGAGTTAGGCGAAACTTGTCTGGCCGTTGGATAGGACTCTGTGGGCCTGATCCTAAGGATCCTCTGGCACCAATATTATATATTAGTATATGCCTTGTCTAACGTTACAGGCATCCCACCCCTCCAGGGTGTCGCGGGAGTCTCACGGATTTTGGGGTGGTCTCCTGCACACCCGCAAGATCACCCCAAACTCCCGCGATCCGAACTTACCTGGCAGCTCCGCCTCCGGAATGCCTTCTTTTCTTCGGCACGCCTCTTCTGTGACGTAATTTACGTCACGCTCCCCCGAACCACGCCTCTTCTGTGACGTAAATTACGTTGCATGTAGCGGCCTGCCCAAAACCCCGTCCCCTTTGTGACGTCATTGATGTCTGCCCGCCCTAGCTCCACCCCTTTGTGACATCATTGACGTCACATCAGTCAGCTCCGCCCCCTTCTCCCCACCCTGCCCGGAAGCCAGATTCGGCAGGGTGGGATGTCTGACATTATGCACTTGCATTAAAGGACAATTATACTTACCATTTCCCCAATCCATTCCTGCAAAGTACCTAGGGTGAGGACCTAAAATGCTAAGTCCTCACCTCTGGGTACTTTACAAAAGTCCTGCACTACTTACTTGTAATCTTCCTCGTTGCTCCGGTCCGATCCTCCTCACTGGCACTGTCAGTGACAGTCTGGGTGGCAGCCAATGGAAAGACACGCCTCCTTGCAGAGCGAATCTTCCCATTGGCTGCCTCGCGACCTGTCACTCAAAGTGACCTAGTAACCTAGACAAGTGGTATTAATAAAATAAATATCAGATAATAGAAACAAGACTATATTTGTAGAAATATGGATTGTCTAGAGCACTAGACAACATATTTAATATTAGCCCTTCTATAAGGGCAGATAAACATCACTTTATATCTGCTTTTATTCACTGTAAAATATATTAAAGGATAACTGACTTTGTGTAAATTGACAGGTATTGCGTTTGAGTATTTTTACTTTTTTTTTTCTAAATAGTTTTGATATTTGTTTTTTTTAAGTGTGATATGGTAGCAGCTACACCAGATCTCCTGCACTTACTGATTCCTGCTCTGAAACCATGCGACAGCCCCTCTTAGCTGGTTTTTTTTTTGCCTTCATCTGTAGCAACTGTTAGGAAGGGTTAAAAAAAAAGTGAATAGGTTGGACTTGATGGACGTATGTCTTTATTCAACCTCAATTACTATACTACTATGTTCCCTGTATCTCCTCCTCCTCATGGGCCCTAATTGCCTCTCCACTTGCAGTCCCCTTGAAACCCCCTGTGGCCCCTCACACTCCCCCTTCAATCACTGTAACTCGATCTCTTCCTGGTTTAATCTGCTTTCTCCTGCACTGAGCATGTGCAAACCGCCAACCGCAGATTAGAAGGAGGAACTAGTATTATGACTGCAGATGAACCACCAACCCCCTAACTTTCTGATCAGTGATTTCTTCATATCTTGGGCTGTGCAGCATGTAGAGAGGTGGTTGATGTCTCATTTTAAAGGTAGGAACCTGGTCTTTCATTTAAATTCAATTTGTTAAAAGAGTACAGTTCCCCTTTAAAAGTACACGTGGGGAGGGGGGGGAACATCACAGCGCTGTTCCCTCTATTAAAAACACATGCAGCCTTGACCAAGTTAGAATCATTGCAGACAAAATAGCAACCTAGCAAATGAAAGGGTCACTATGAAAATAGAATACATTGATATACAGCCAATGGTGAAAATGTTTTATTGTTCAGTCTTTTTAACCCTTCCACTACTGGCTGGCAATAGAGAGAACAGTGAATCCCAGACATAATCAATCACAAGCTGGCTTTCTGCTCCAATTCCAGCATGTGCAGGGTTAATACCAGTGACACCCACAGTAAAATGTTCCATCCCATAGAGGGGCTGCAGAGAAGAACCAAGACTGGCAGCTCCTGCTTTAGTGAAGGGAATGCAGAGCCATGAGGATTAATCACATTTCTTACCCAAACAGAAACCTCAGGTTATCAGAATGAAATGAACCCAAATCCGGCAGGCACAATCCCTGTCTGCTTCTCTCACACACTGACAGACAGGAAACCGGAAGCAGGAGCGGCTAGCGCTATGATTGGCCGCTCTACGTTAAAGGGGGAGGTTAATAATGACGTCTTTCCGGTTGTGCATGGTTACTCTCCAAAACAATTGTCCACGTGATAGTTAAAGGAAACAGGACCTGTCTGTGCAGGTGTAGGTGGATTGTGGGTAATAATGCTGCAGTGTGTACAGTAAATGCCACTATATTTACCTCACAATGAATGGGAAGAGAGAAAGGGAAAAATCAACCACATGCAGGCAAGTTATATGTATGACAACTAGAATGCTGTCAATTATTCTGTTATAAACCATACATATGGGTGTGGAATAAAACCTTTATTATGGAGCAATTCTGTTAAATTTCTATTCATTTTATATATATATCTATATTATAATGAATAATGTACCATATTGTGACCATATAAATAAATACATGTAATTAGCCCTTAACTCTGAGGTGTGTATGTTGCTGAATGCCTTTAATACAATACTTGTTTTGCTCAGGCTAAGTATGCACCTCCAACTCTTAACAAACTCCTCCTTCCAACTGGCATGACTTTCTGTGTTCATACATGCTCATTAATCACTATGATCCATCACTGGGAGAGGTAATTTCCCATTTTGACACCAACTGTCAACATTTCAGTTAAAGCAAAACTACTCACAGCAAAATATTTAATGATAATGAGGCACTTGATTGACATCTGACAGGGAATATTGTTTTCACAAAGGGATGTACTTGGCCAGCAATAATGTAGGTGTCAAAATCCACCATGAATTTCAGGATGCCCTCCACTAGTTTCCCTTCTTTAGATAATGCTTTCTTGTGCCATGTCTTCTCCAAATAACTGCGGAACATGTTAAAAACATCCACCAAGAGCTGCAGTTTTGGAGATGCTCTGACCTAGTTGTATAGTCATCACCATTTGGCCCATGTCAGAGTTGTTCAAATCTTGTAATGGTTGTAAAGTTTAGTTAGGTGTTACATGTCAAAACATTCACCATGAATTTCAGGGTGCCATCCACCAGCTTGCCTTCTTCCCATATTGCTTTCTTGTGCAATGTTTTTCCAAATAACTGATGTACACGGCATCCATAAGATGTAAAATACAAATTATAACACCAGGCTACCTTCTTTCTTTGACAGGTGTTCATCAAGCATTTCCATAAGCAACAAACTGTGATCCACCATGTGTTTTGCCCAATTTCTGTTAAGTCCAGCATTAAAGGGACACTATACTGAAAAAACGACTTTGCCTCATCTTAATCTATAATTGAATACATGTAAGTAGCACTTACTCTAATTTGCATGTGTTGCTGCATGCCTTCAATCCAGCACACATTTGTTTAGGAGTAGTATCCCCCCCTCCATCTTCTAACCACTCCCACTTCCAGCCAACCTGACTATTTTACCACAAACCAACTGTACACAACATACAGCATTCTAACTGTCAAAACTCTGTCACCATTCCAGCTACAGTAAAACTACTCACAAAAGAATAGATTGACAGTTGAAATATAAGAAGTTTTAGATTGGATATCTAAAGAAATAGGGCGCAGATCAACAAAAAAATTATACAGTGGTGGTTGGGAAGAAATAGTCAATTTAAAATAACTTATTTTTCGGTATAGATGCCCTTTAACATTTTCAACAATTTGAGCTACAGCAGCTCTTCTGTTGAATCTGAAATTTCTTGCCAGACTTGGCATGACTTGGACTATACTAAAGGTTCCCATACACTAGGAACTTAACTTCCCATTTTAAAGAGTAACTTTGGTCTCCATATTTAAAATCGCTCTTATACAGTACCTTTCAAACAAATGTCTCTAGCTTCTATGGTTTTTAAGTTATAGGCTTGTAAAGTTAGACTCCAACAGTCAAGATAAACAAGGTGTGTGTGACCGTTACATGATGTGCTTTTTTTAATAAAAAAAAGCCACACACCCCGAAAAAGTATGTTTTCTGAAGCTATGTAAAGACCTGCTACCATTTTCTGTCTGTTCCTTACTTAGTTTTCCTTTCAGGCTTGTGGCTTGTGGCTTTAAAAACGATTAAGAAGTTTGGGGCAAAACTTATGATGCAGCAGATGATACTCTGTTACAGCAGTAGAATACAACTGGGTATGCTCAGTGCCTCTGGCATGGGGGGAGGAGTAATGGGTCTGGTGATGTGTTAGCTGGAAACACCACCCTTTATACTGCTGTAAGTTTGGATAAACTGCAGCTAGAAGCATGATCCTGGGGTCGTTTTAATTTTTTTTTAAATAAAGGGCACATCTACGGAGACCACAGTTACCCCTTAAAATAAATTGGCCAAATTGAGAATATCAGGCCAGCATAAACCCTTGGCCAACCACGACTGTCACTTTTGGTAGATCTTGACCACTGCAGACTGGGAGCATCCATCAAGAGCTGAAGTTTTGGAGATGAACTGACCTAGTTTTAAAGCCATCGCCATTTGGTCCATGTCAGAATTGTTCATATCTTGTAATGATATAGGTGCTAATTTCCTGCAAGTGGGGTTTTATTAATTAATTCCTTCAGTAATATGTTCTTGAAAGTATATCCAGAGCAATTAGACTAGCCACTAGCATCTAAGATGAATAAGTCCCTGGAGGGAATTAAATGGAACATTTCCCTGAGTATTTGTTTATCACTTGTCAGGTGATTTCTATATTAACCATGTGATGAGTGAAACCGTGTTACAGCTGAAATGTGATTTTCATGGTTGCTAGGTTAACGCATATCTCCTGCTTGCCGAAATTTCAAGTATTGGACAATTTATTTTACCAGTCACACAGTGACAGCATAAAACGTATGACATCAGAAACAATTACTCTCCACCTTTCTGCATCATGGATTATATCCTTACCTATTTTTTGTATCCAAAGAACATCAATACCCATTTATGATGTTACTGGATGCAGCTTGTTTCTGGAGAGTTTCTAGGTTTTTATATTGGAATTTTTCCATAGTAACATAGTAATTGAGGTTGAATAAAGACATATATGTCCATCTAGTCCACACTTCACACCATACTCTTTAACCCTACCTAACAGTTGATCCAGAGGAAGACAAAATAAAATAATTCCTTCCTGACTCCAAATGGCAATCGGAAAGTATCCCTGGATCAACCACATCTACAGTAAATGTATTAATACCAGTAATTCTCAATATTATATAGTATCCCTGTACCAACCAGAACTGCAATATATGTATTAATACCAGTAATTCTCAATATTATATAGTATCCCTGTACCAACCAGAACTACAGTATATGTATTAATACCAGTAATTCTCAATATTATATAGTATCCCTGTACCAACCAGAACTATAGTATATGTATTAATACCAGTAATTCTCATTATTATATAGTATCCCTGTACCAACCAGAACTACAGTATATGTATTAATACCAGTAATTCTCAATATTATATAGTACCCCTGTGCCAACCAGAACTACAGTATATGTATTAATACCAGTAATTCTCAATATTATATAGTACCCTTGTACCAACCAGAACTACAGTATATGTATTAATACCCATAATTCTCAATATTATTTAGTTTTAGAAGCTTATCCAGCCCACTTTCGACGCTACTCAATGAACTTTCCATTACCACATCTGCTGGAAGGCAGTTCCACAGTTTCACCATTCTCACTGTTAAGAAACCTTTCCTAACCTATAGATGAAACTTCTTTCTTCCAATCTTAAAGGATGTCCATGTGTCCTCTGATATGACCTATTAGTGAACAATGCCCCAGAGAGTTTATTGTATGGCCCATTAATATATTTGTATAAAGTTATAATCTGCCTGCATAGTCGAGCCACTTCATTCCCTTTATTAATTTAGTTGCCCTTCTCTGAACTAATTCCATTTCCAAGATTTACCTGTATATGGAATTCCAAAACTGCACCGCATATTCCAAATGAGGCCTTACCAGTGCCTTGTTAAGAGGAAGAATAATAATTTTCACCCTTGAATCTATTCCCCTCTTTATACAAGACAATATCTTGCTATCTATCACCGTGGCTGCCTGGCATTGCTTTCTACAGCTGTTTAAGTCTGTTATCTACCAGAAACCCCAAATCTTTTTCCATGAACAATTCACAATTTACAGAGTTATTTATGATGTAGGCGGCACGAGGATTGTTAAACCCCAAATGCATCAGATTTTTCATTTATCAACATTGAATTTCACCTTCCACTCTGCTGCCCATTTTGATAATAGGTCTGGTTGCAGCATTTGCACATCATTTGAAGTTTCCAAAGCACTGCATAGTTTAGTGTCATTAGCAAAGACAGAGACCTTGCTCTCAATGCCCCCTTCTAAGTCATTTATAAACAGATAAAAAGAAATGACCCCATTTCAGAAGACTGAGGCACTTCACTTGGAACTTTAGCCCTCATAGATGTAGCTCCATTGACCACTACTCTCTGTTTGCGATCCAACAACCAATTCTCTATCCCTGTACAAGTGTTTTTTTCTAGGCCAACAGTCCTTAATTTTAGTCGCGTATCAAAAGCTTTAGCAAAAAGTATACTACATCTACTGCCAGAATCTAAATTCTTACTCACTTCTCCAGAAAAACCAAGTAGATTTGTCTGACATGATCTATTTCTTATAAATCTATGCTGACTACTACCAATAAGATTCTGGAGACAAAGTCAAGGAAATGATCTCGTAGCAAATTTTCCAGCAACTTCTCTACCGCTGATGTTAGGCTTACAGGTCTATAGCTACCTGTTTATAATTGGTATTACCAATCCAGCGGCACATCACCAGACAAAAGTGGATCTGAGAAGATAAGAAACAGTGGTCTAGATAAAACCAGACTAAGCTCTCTTAAGATCCGTGGATGTATTCCATTTGGTCCTGGGGATTTATTGATATTAACTTTGTTTCTGTACCATAACCAGAGTGTATATTCCTCAAGTATACCCATAATTTTATTACAGTCGCTGCTTATAAGGACTAGGATTCTCTATAGTGAATACAGAGGGAAAAAAACAGTTTACCACATAAGCCTTTTCGGCCTCTATAACCATCTCAGCCCCATTATTTAATGGTCCCACATTCTCAGTCCTCATCTTTTTACTATTGATATACTTAAAAAACATTTTGGGGTTTTGCAATCCGTATTTCGTTTTCTATTTTGGCTAGTTTAGCTGCTTTTTGCACTCCTTGTTACAGCTTTTATACTCCATGTAAGCCTGTTACGTTCCCTCTGATTTCAACATTTTAAAAGCCATTTTCTTTTTTCCCCTTTCCTTTCTTACCTGAGCAATGAAGGGTATGTCCACCCCCCAAAAACTGTTTTAGATTTCCTTGGCAACCCCCAAAACCTCAACCTTGCGAGGTTTATAAATTCCAAAGATGCTTCTACCAGTAGTTACCCAGCCTTCTTTTCCCTAGCATGCTTCTGCCTGCTTCCGTGCCTTTTCCGTTCACAGAAGCAAGAATCGGCCACATCTTCCTGTGAATTCCCAGTTGGTTAATTTATGTCTAAAGGCGGCCATTCATGTGTAATTACTGACCGTAGTGGTGGTAGTTCATCTGCATCATGGTCTATCATTTTCGGTCCCCGCACCTTGTGGATATTAGGACAATCCCGGTGGATCCACAATGGCAACAGCGGCAGCTCTGATTTAGTTAAACATAAGCAAAACTGTGAAGTAGCTTTCAGCCTTTAAGCAAGCAAGATGAACCTTATATCAATCTTGGGTTTTATCTTTCATGAGTAGCATTTAAATTGTTGGATGCTGGGGTCTGTTTGATTACTGCATTGCTGCTGTTTTACCTTAAGGTAAGTGGAACTTCAATGTTTACAATTCTGACACATGCGCCTCTAGGAATGATTGTGTTTTTTATTTTAAATAAAGACTGAAGGAAGGAATAGCAGTTCCAACCTCCCCTATATAGTAATAGACTGATGGCAAGTTTTAAATTTTTGAAGAATACCTTTTAAGTTAAGTTAATGCACTTGTTGCATCCATAGAAAAACAAATACCTGCAGACCAAAGACTGAAGGTGGCCATACAAATACCTGATATTACTTCACGTGGCGTTCGTTCGATCCTGCCGGAACCACCTCTCCCGTTCTTCTATGCGACCGACATGCGATCGCGAAATGAATGGGATTTTGCAATCTCATGTCGTTCGCATAGAAGATCGGGAGAAGCGGTTCTGGCAGGATCGAACGAACATCACGTGAACGCTCGGTCGGGTAATTAATATCGGGTATATGTATGGCATACATATACCTTTAGAATTGCACTTCACATCAGACAAATGCAAACTTGTGTCAGGGATTGAAGTAATATAATTAAGAGCACAAAGAAAATAGGATCTGCCTGTACAAACATCACGCCCAATAAGCAGCGTCAGACTGGCACCACAGGGTTACAGGGGACCCATTTACCCAAGAAAACAGAGAAAACTGCTAAAGAAATGGATTTTAATAATCAATAGGAGTCATTAGCCCCAACAGTCCAGCCCGACACTGCAAATAAGTCTACTAAACAGTGTAGCATAGATTTAGAATAAAGGTGATGTTGCCACTGGCTTCTATAAAGAAAGAAATGCAATTAATTTTGCACTGAGCTTCCAAACTAAATATAATATAAAATCTGGCAATATAAAACCATCTATTTGTTTACGTTACGCGTTCTACTGTTCCTTTAGATAGCAGGCTTTCCACACTCCACACACTGTAGTCAGAGTCGGGATACAATCTAAAACTTATCTTTTATTGTAGGATTTAAAACACAGACATTACAATGCCTGACGCGTGTCGGGTACCGCTGTACCCTTAATCATAGGCTGCACCCGCTTCCTTTTCCCGTATCCATTTTAAAGTCTGTCCCACTAGATGACGTGGTATGGCTTGCTTGGATAACCCAATTACAACATAGTATTCATGCTCCTATATGAGCTGGCTACAAAGTGAGCTTTAATGGTTACACTGTTAACTCTTCACGGTTAGTTACTGATCTGGGAAACTCCTAGATATATAATAGTCATCTATGGGTACAGACTCGGGAATGGAAGTGGTGCTGGGCAAAATTTCCTAAATAGTAAATACGAGACACAGGCTGGGTACACACCAGCTGATATTTTCAGCCGACCAACCGATTCGGGGTCTTTCGGTCGGCTGAAAATATCTGCTGGTGTGGGGCGGCCAGCCGCGACTGACCTCAATCGCTCGTTCGTCCGGATCGGACATGTCTGTAAATTCCAATCGATTGTGCGGATCCCTGTGAGCTCTGTGTTAAGTGAATCCCTGTTGGAAAGGGATCTTGGAGTTTTGGTGGATAACAAACTTAAAGGAAGCAAGCAGTGCCAGGTGGCAACAGCAAGAGCCAGCATGGTATTGTCTTTTATAAAGAGAGGTATGGATTCAAGGGAGGAAAATGTTATTCTCCCTCTTTACAAAGCATTGGCAAGGCCTCATTTGGAATATGCAGTGCAATTTTGGAATCCTGTGTACAAAAAGGACATGGAAAGGGTTCAGAGAAGGGCAACTAAATTAATAAGGGGATTGGGGGAGCTTGAATATGAAGAGAGAATGGAAAAGTTACAATTATGTACGCTGGAAAAAAGGCACTTGCGTGGGGATATGATTACTGTGTATAAATACATTAACGGGCCATACAATAAACTATCTGGGGCATTGTTCACCAATAGAGCATGTCAAAGGACACGAGGACATCCCTTTAGACTTGAAGAAAAAAGGTTTAGGCTTCAAGTTCGGAAAGGGTTTTTCACTCTGAGAACGGTAAAGCTATGGAACTATCTTCCAGTGGACGTTGTTATGGCAGGTTCACTGGTCAGTTTAAAAAAAAAAAGCTGGATGAATTTCTGCAAACAAGGAATGTTGCAAGTTACTGGTATTGATACATAAAGTAGAGTTGATCCAGGGAAATTTCCGAGTCAGGAAGGAATTTTTTTCCCCTTCATAAATTTGGTGGTTTTTTTGCCTTCCTCTGGATCAACAGTTAGGCAGGAAATGAGAATATTGCTAAATGGGTTGGACTTGATGGACGTATGTCTTTATTCAACCTCAAAAATACTATAGTATATACTTTTATATAACATATTATAAGGAAGGTGCAGAATAGTACTACAGATACTTTGCATACATCATTAATCATTAAACAAATAACAAGCAGGAGCAATCCGTTTAATCTAAAAAATCCTTTTGTAAAGGAGGACTATATTTCCAATTTAAAGGGAAAACTTTGGACAAGTTAGGGTTAAAAAAAGCCTGCAGTCTAATCTTTACAAATAAGCCCTGGATTAATTTCTTTCTGCAAGCTGTGAGAAGCTATTTTGTGAAAAATGTTAACATTTTCTGCTTCCAGTAGCTTGTATTACATGCCTCTTTAAGCAAAAAGTTTTCCTTGCATTTTCTGTTTTGCTGCATTTTGCTCTGGTTTGAGTGGCGTAATCTAAAACCAGTTAAAGCACACGTTCAGATTAACGTATGGCCCAGCACAGAAGAGCCAATTCCTCGGGTCAGGACTCAGCCGTGTACCTGCATCTTAAGGATAAAGGACATACCTTTGAAGATTGTAATGTTAACATATTGGCGAAGGAACGTGACTGGTTCAAGAGAGGTGTTAAGGAGGCTATTTATGTGAAAATAAAGAAACCAAGCCTTAATAGAGGTGGGGGGGTTCGACACCAACTGTCTGCCATGTACAATGCTGTTTTGACACCTTACTCTGGGCGTTCCTGTAACACCTCTTAGCCACTTTCCAATCACGCCCTTTACACCTGGCTGTGATATGCTAATTGGGATTTTCCAGGGTACATAATTTTGCTGCTAGGTCCATCTGTTACCGATCCCATTAGATGATTATGTATACTCTGGCTGTTAGATGAATCCTGTCTATATGTATTTGTGCCTTTCCTGTCTGTCTGCCTGTCTCTGTCTTCCTGTCTTTATAGCTGTCTTTATATCTTTCTATCTGTCTTTCTATCTACCCTTTAAGGAAGTTACATTTGACTGTACTAATGCTGTAATTGGCTAAATGGGTCATTTCTAACCATCAGAATTCCCACTGGTTTAAAGATCGGAAGGTCATTTGGCAATGGGAGGTGAGACTTCATGGTAATTTTCATTGTAGATCTGTCATGACTGACAGCTATTAAGATCATATCACAATCTCCACCGCTAGTTTCACCTAATTATAAACCCCAATGTGCCAGGATGCTAATTTATTAGCACAAGGTATATCAGCGGAGGGACCTGAGAAATTCCAAAAGATAATGGACGGATAGACAGGGACAGAACTGACAGCTGGAGGGAGGTACTAGCGGGACATGAGATGCAAGGTCAAAACAAGTCAGGTTAAAAACCTGAAAAAACGAAACACAATAAATAGTAGGCTAACCGCCATAACGGAGAGACAGCAAATCAAGAAGCTTCAAAAAGTCAGGGTGGATTTTGATTGGCACAGACAGGACAAAGTATTGCAGTATTGGCCCATTTAAAATCCATTTAAAATAATTAGCAGATCTCCTCTGGCTGTGTTCTAACTGATAACACAGGTTGGGAAAAGAAATGTAGCAAAAAGAATGGCGCCTCAGAGTGTGTGTATGAGAACTAGTGGTTTGCAGTATACCGTATCCAAAATGGAGGCGTCGAGCACACAATTGGGGCTGAGTGTGGCCCATCCATCTCCATATAACTCCGCACCAATTTCAAGCCAAATTTCCTTGGCCCTGTTGCTGTCTTTATACAAGACATTTTTTTTATCATACAGCTCTGGGTGCTGCTGGACTTGAGTAATTAGCTGCTCAGTTGAGAGAGGTTGTCTATTTTTTGCCATCTCTACCCTGTCTTTATGTGTGTTCTGGTGATGGTATCTTTTTGCTGTAAAATCATAGTCAAATCTTTCCATTTGTTGTACTATGTAGACCATCTCCTCTCTGGACATAGGTAATGCTTTATATTGAAAGTAAGATCATTTTAATTTATTATCCGTCTTCCTATTATTTATTCTTGTGGAGCGTGGCACAGTAATCTTCTGATCTTCTGGCATGAATTCGGTGGCAGCCTCCACAAGAAGTTCCACAGGTGTGTTGCACCTTTCCTCCATCTTCACCTGCTCCATGTTTATCGACACACAAAATGGCCGCTGTGATCTTTTGGCGCGAGGTTGTAGCTCTGCCTGGGCATGTCCAGCGTGATGTTATTAGCGGTGCGCTGTCGCATACGAAATTTTATTTGCGCCTCATAGTCGGACGGAACGGAGTTGAGAACGTTCGATACCAATTTGCTGAACAAGATTTTACGAAGAACGTAAGCTACAAAAAAAAGCATCTTATACATCTTATAAGTAATCTTGTCAGTGATGAGAAAATCTAATGATGTTTCTGTTTTTTATACAATTATCTTGTGTACAATACATTGATAGTGACACAACTGTAAAAATATTAGCAGACATATATCTGGGATGGGTAACTGTTGTAAAGTGTCGGCCTAATAAACAAAATTTTATTAGCCGATGCAGATACTGAATAGTAGCAGCTAATCCAAAAACTTTTATAGTAACCAGCTTGAGCTAATAAATATTATAATTAATTAGGTTCTGCCTATCATTTATTTATTTTTTTCAGTACAGGTCTAGAAGTAGCAGGCCGGTCAGGGACACCCAACAGGCTGTGTGAGGTGTGGTGCTTATTGCAATGTCTAGTTTTGTTGGTCCGAACCTGGTTCAACAATACATTCAGAACTTGGAATTTTTGGGGCTTTGAATAATTTTTGAAAGGTCGATAATTTTCAAAAATGATTCTGCCACATGACCTAAAATCACCAACCACAGCAGTGCCAACCTCCTGGGTACAAGAGTTAGTGTTCTGGGCACCATTTTATCCATGTGTTGCGTGTCTTACGCTATAACGGATTGCAATTGGGATTTTTAGAGCGTGAGAAAACGTGCCAGTGTGGCCTAGCCCTTATTGTGGCCATAGATGCTACAGTCTATGGATTGTACTGTCATCTGGCGAATCATACAATACTTACTTATCCCTATAAGGCTAGTCAGAATTTTTTTTAGCGTCCAAAAAGATTGTACGATGCATGGATCGCATGCCCATCACTGTAGCATCTATAGCAACCATTACACAGTGGGATAGAAAAGGTAAAAGTTATCGAGATCCAAAATGCAGTAAATAATAATTTTGTAAACCTTTGTATCCTGGATTGTAATAATACCCAAATGTTTTGGTTTAGGTAAATTTAATAAGTTTGATGAATCCACAAGAACGATTGTCCACCGCTTTGCTGGAGAAACTCTTGCTCCAGTTGTGCCCACTCGGATCCAGGTATAGCATGCCTCAAAGCCACACCTCGAAGTCCTGGCTCTCACTAACTTGGCTTCCCAGAGTTTCCAGATGCAGTGTAGACAATCACAGTCTACTGGTATACAGTCAAGACGAACTGCAAGCTGACCTCCACCAGACTACATGTTTTGCTTCCTCTTCTTCAGGCCATGGGGTCAGCCCCTTTCCAACTTCCTTTTTATATCTATAATTGTCCAATCAGTTCCTTGTAACTTTATTGTTACAATAAACTTTCTTTGTATCCTTGTAACTCTATTGTTATAATAAACTTTCTTTGTATCCTGCTTAATCACTCCACTTCTTGTAACTTTATTATTACCATAAATTTTATTTATATCTGGTTCATTTTTCTTTTTACACCAAACTTTGTTTGCATATTGTTCATCTTTATTTTTTGCAACATCTTGTTTTTTGCAACAGCTTTATCAATAACTTGTTTTTATTTATCATCTATTTCTCTATTCGATAATGTGAATATGTTCAGTTCATACTTGGTGTGTGCCTTTCCACCTATTGAAGTGAAATCATGAAAATTTGTCTTGAAAAAGCCAAATTCCTGTTCACTATTTCTTCTTCTTTTTCCATTTTATTCTTCCGCTTTTTTGGACTGTATCTCCTCCCCCAGTTTTTGAGCTAGAGACATGAAATTCGGTACAGACGTGCAAGGCATATAGGAGAAGTGTGCTATCTTCTAGCTAAGAAAGCGTTACGGCGTTATCGGTGAATTTCGAGACATTTTTTCCCATAGACTATAATGGTAACAATCCTCAAATGTGGATATTTCAAAACAGTTTGTTTTATGGTCATAAATACAACCCCCCCCCCACACACACACAGGTACACCCACCTTACTTAAAAGGTAACTAACAAAACAAATTTTGACTAATAATTCAAAAAGCTTCTTTAACTTCCAACATGATCCAGGTACACACGCCTACTGACCTACCCATCCATTTCCATGGAAGCCATATTTAAAGGATAACTATAGTCAAAAAAATTTGACTAATCATCAACAAGTTTGTTTTTTTAACCCCCAACCCAACACAGGTACACACACCTACTGATCTACTTATCCATTGCTGTGGCAGCCATACTTAAAGGGTAACTAAAGTCAAAAAAATGAATTTTGACCAATCAAAAAAGTTTTTTTTTTTTAACCCTCAACCCGACACAGGTACACACACCTACTGATCTACCTACCCATTACTTTGGCAGCCATACTTAAAGGGTAACTAAAGTAAAAAAAACTAATTTTGATCAATAATCAAAAAAGTTTGTTTTTTTTTAACCCCCACGTGGCACAGGTACATTCACCTACTGACCTATCCCTCCATTACTGTTGCAGCCATACTTAAAGGGTAACTAAGATTAAAAAAAACTAATTTTGACCAATCATTAAAAAAGTTGATCCAGGTACACACACCTACTCACCTACCCTTCCATTTTAATGGCAGCCATATTTAAAGGGTAATTATAGTTAAAAAAAACTATTTTGACTAATCATCAACAATTTTTTAAACCCCCAACCTTACCCAGGTACACACTACTGACCTACCCTTCCATTAATGTGGCAGCCATACTTAAAGGGTAACTAAAGTAAAAAAAAAAATAATTTTGACCAATTAAGTTAGTCTGTTATCCCCCAATCTGACACGAGTACGCACACCAACTGACCTACCTTTAATTCATGTGACAGCCATATTTAAAGGGTAAGTAAAAAAACAACAATGTCATCATCATTGGCATTATTGAGTTTTAAAATCTGCAGCACAAACACATGTTCCCTTCCAAAACGTGGCTTTTCAAGCCAAATTCATCTATGTACTTCATCTTTCCATTTACAGTTAAACCATGTCTCTAATTGCTTGTTATAGTATGATTGGACCATATTTTTCGTTGATGAATCAATCAAATTTACATAACTTATT
The DNA here is from genome assembly GCA_019447015.1 of Hymenochirus boettgeri. Taxonomy (NCBI): domain Eukaryota; kingdom Metazoa; phylum Chordata; class Amphibia; order Anura; family Pipidae; genus Hymenochirus; species Hymenochirus boettgeri. The sequence goes on from CM033471.1 coordinate 245,397,574, forward strand.
TTCCATGCCTAAAAATGGCGCTATTTCAATGGCTTCATTAAGACCAAATGGTATTGTAGTATTGTGTTCAATAATGAATCTTTGTTCTAATTTACACAACTCTATCCAGGTTGCCTCCTTTTTGTTTCATATCTGATGATAAAGCTGCTAAAACTACAAATTTACTTCTATTAAAATTTCTATTATGAGATTCTATAAAATGTTTATAAATTCGGGAAACTGTTTTGAGGGAAAACTTAAGTTTTTTTGTTGAAATTTAAGACCTATGTTCTCCTATACTTTTGGTTAGTTTTCTTTTAATTTTTCCTATATACCACGAATTGCAAGGGCAGTTATAAAATTCCTTCAATTATTTTACTTATTACTTTAGTGTTTAACAAATGTACCACATCTTCAACTCATTTAGAGTGTCTAGTTTTCTTGACTTTTTTCCCCCCTCTTATAATGTGCCCGATCGGCACATTATAAGCATAGAAGGTAAATCGCAGGGGCTCTTATCCCAAATTGCTCAATCTGTATCAAATCCGGGGAAGCATATTTTCAAGTTAGTTTTTATGCATCTCAAAGTAGAATATAAATTCAAATATCCAATCCATAATACGTAGGGGATCCAGAAAGTCCTGGGCTCATCCTTGTGTCCACATATATCTGGCCAAATGCATAGTGGTGGAGTCATCATAAAGTCGAACGGTGCCAGATCGAATCAGCTCCGATGACCCGTAATAGAAAGCAATTATTCTCAACGAAGAGGGACAAACCAATCTTCTTCAAGGGGCCGTGTTGCAGTCACTTATGCTTTTTAAAGAGTAGGAAATGATGGTTAGAGACAGAGATACAAACTATACTTCTTAAATGAAGGGAATGAAATTCATCTTTTCATTCAACCCTCCTAGATGTACGGTGTTAAAGTTAAAGATATGGCGAGTCTCGGAGCGTAAAAGATTTGTCATTGGGGAAAAAAATATCAGAAACAGACATTTCATCAAACCTCTCATCTATCTAAAGCTAGGTACATACTATCCAATAATTTTGCCTGACCGACTGACATTTCAGTGTTTTGGTTGGTCGGGCAGAATTATCATATGTTGGCTCTGACCTATCGCCAAAGGTTTGTTCTTCCAAATTGGATGAAAGTACAATTGGTCATGTCCACAAATCAGGAGCAATCATGCTGCCCTCTATGGACCACACAATTGGTCCCGCCTATCTGTCAGACGTGGCTTCTTTGGCAATGACCGACAGTCCTTCCTCATTGCCGACCGGTTGGAAGCCTTGAACGGGGAGTCAGGAGGAAGAATTAATGTCTGATTATAGTATGGCCACCTTGATTTCACAATCAAATAGCATTTTAATGTTTTGTGAATAAGAAAGAGATGGACAACTTTACATTTGGCTTTAACTTTTTTAAATTTGCAGCCTTTTTGTGGCCATAATTGAACTATTTACATAAAATTAAAATAAACCAAAATAAAAATATCAGGCCACTATTTTGGTGCAACAGAAACAGAACTCCTCCTCTCCAGTCTGGTGAGTCTTTTTTTATGTGGGCTTTGTCAGCCATCAAAATTTCAAAATAATCTTGTTGCTGATGTCTCAACAATTGTAGTTCCTGCAGTATTGGGGACGACTGCTGCTGTTTTTCCCCCTCCTCCTGCAGCTGGTGCGGCAGCTCCTCCTGCTGCAGCACCTGCTCCTCCCCCTCCTCCTCAGGCTCCATCTCCTCCTCTGGAGCAGTTGCTCCAACATAAACTCTAATCTAATGTTAGCTGACATTATGAACATTCAAATCTTTTTTATAATGGCCTTTGTGTTATGTGTTTGTTTAAGGCTGGGTACACACAGAGGGACTATTTGTTCCAACTGAGCGCTTGCTATGAGTGAGTGCTCAGCCGGGGGACATGTCCATTGATTATTGAAAATTATTCCCTGCCCGATCTGGACAAACGAATGATCGATGTTGGTCGCGTCCGGCCGCCCCACACCAGCAGCTATTTTCGGATAAACACCCAAAAGTGCTGGGAATTGGTCAGACTAAAGTCTCTTCTGATGTGCACCAAACGGAGGGACTATTGTTACTGAGTGAGTGCTCGGCCGGGACAAACGTCCGTTGGTGTCGCAGCAAATTTGTTGGTGTTGGAATTTGCAAACGGTCAATTGTGCGGTTCCATAAGGAAGCACGTGATCGATGGGAATTTTAACGCACATCCGATCGTTTGTTCAGCCGATTCTGCTGAACGAACTATCGATTTGGGTTGCGGCCACCTGCCCCACAGCAGCCAAGATTTTCCAACAAAAGTGCTGTGAATCGGTTTGTTGTCCGCAAATCTTGGCTGGTATGTACCCAGCCTAAGGCACATGATATGTGCAAGATGTGCACAATGGTATCTGGATTTAAACATTGGGAGGATTATATTTGCTTAATGACACATTATATAAAGTTAGTAGTTTCTATTTTAAACCTGGCAAATTACATGTAGGAATATAATATGTATTTTAAACCTGCCATGATCAATCTTGCTCCTTATGTCTTCCACATATCTTGGCCTCCGCCTCTTTAAATCACTCCAGGTTCTCTGGAGGTCCTTTAAAGAAATTTGTAGGTTATATTTTCTGCAGATCTTCCTCTGCAGACTCTCCATAGTTGCCCTCTTTATTTCCAGCCTGTTAGGGGCCCCAACAGGCAAGTCCTAATGCTTTTTTGTCAGATACCTGACCATCATTTTAAGATACTTTCTGGTCATCTTGGCAATAAAGATAGAGCGAAAACGCCATGCGCCCTTCCCTATGGCGCCCAACCGGCCTTGCGCTCAAAAGGTGAAAAGCGAAAAGAAACAAAATCAAATACTGTTGTATTGGTTTTCTGTAAACCTCTACTTCCAGTTTACCATTTTCCTTAACTTCTACCAAGCAGTCCAAGAAAGCCAGTTTGTTGTTTTGTACCTCTTCCCTTGTAAATTTGATGTTTTGGTCTACCGCATTAATGTGTTCTGTGAAAGCTTGTACTTCCTTCTGGCAGATTTTAACCCAGGTGTCATCCACATATCTGAACCAGTGGCTGGGTGCTATGCCCACAAAGGTATTAAGTGAAATTGGAGATCCCATAGCACATCCATGTTTTCGCTTATAGAACTTATCCCTGTATTTGAAATAGGTGGTATTCAAGCACAAGTCCAGTAAGGAACACACCTGTTCTGGGTTGAGATCAGTTCTGCCGGTAAGAGTGCAGTCTTGGCCTAGCCATTTTCTCACTGTGTCAACAGCCTCCTTGGTGGGTATACAGGTGAAGAGAGATGTCACATCATAGGACACTATAGTTTCTTCTGCACCGAGTACCATATCTTCAATCTTGTTGGTGAAATCCTGAGAGTTCTGGATGTGATGCTTAGAACTTCCCACCAATGGTCCTAAGATGTTGGCTAGGTATTTTGCCACCTTGTATGTTACAGAGTTGATGCTGCTGACTATAGGTCTTAGTGGAGCCCCTTCCTTATGTATCTTTGGGAGTCCATATATGCATGGATGTGCGTCACCAGGGTTGAGGCGATAATACATTGCTCGATCAATGGCTTTATCCTTTTGAAGCTGTTGTAGGGTACTATGGCCCTTTTCTTGTAACGGCTGGTGGGATCCCTTGTTAAAGCCTCATATGTGTTGTTATCGGCCAGGAGCATGGTCACCTTATCATGGTAGTCTGGGGTGTTGAGTACCACTGTGCATCTTCCCTTGTCTGCCGGTAGAATGGTGATGCTGGAATCTTTCTTGAGGGATGTTAAGGCTCTTCTTTCCTGTGTGGTCAGGTTAGATGAAGGAGTTTTAGCACTGGCTAAGGCTGCAGCCAGCCTCTTAGCCACTATCCAATTTTGCCCTTAACACTTGGCTGTGATATGCTAATTGGGATTTTCCATGGTACATAATTGCCACAGATTCTTGTACAAGTCATTCTGAATTGAGAAAGCCAGTCGGATGACTAGCGAAATGTCTTCAAGAACTAAACTTCAAGTCGAGTTGATCTAATTGAATACAACAGCTATACCATGACCTGGATGAATGAGAACCTTCACAAGCATATCTCAATATTTATATATAAATTAACCTTTTTCAGTACTTTGGAGATTATTAATATTAAAACGACTGTGATTTAGACGTGTCTTGGTAGATTGTGAGAAAAGGGAATATATAATGCTACTAATGCTACTATCGGGCGCCGGGTCCTGGAGGACGCCGGCTTTTCAAACCTCGCGCCGCCCGGCGGGTCGGCGTCATGACGTCCGCGACGCCGCCCACCCGGAAGTGCCGAGCGGCGCGGGACCGGAGCGGCAGGTAAGTCCGTGACAGTATCCCCCCCCCTTACGGGGGGCCACAGGACCCAACGGGCCAGGTTTCCCTGGAAAACTCTTATGGAAAGCTCTGACTAGACGAGGAGCGTGCACATCAGCATGTTTAATCCAAGCTCTTTCTTCCTGACCGAAACCTTTCCAGTGGACCAAATACTGAAGAGACCTCCTCCAAAATCTAGAGTCCAAGATTTTTTCGACCTCAAACTCCTGTTGACCATCAACAGAAATTGGAACCGGAGGTAGTACGGATGTGGAATATTGATTAGAGTGTACTGGCTTGATGAGGGAAATATGAAACACATTAGGAATCCGCATGCTGGAAGGAAGTTGGAGGCGAACAGCCACTGGACTGATTAATTCCAGGATAGGAAAAGGACCAATAAATTTGGGTCCCAGTTTGGAGGAAGGAACCCGTAGGTTAATATGAGCAGAGGAGAGCCACACTTTATCTCCAACAGAATAAGCTGGGGGTTCTCTACGTCTCCTATCTGCTGCAGTCTTTAGTACCAAAGCAGATTTCTGAAGGCTGATTTCCGTAGCATGCCAGATAGCTGTCATCTGGGCCGCCGAGTCATTGGCAGCAGGTACTTGTGTGAAAAGAAAATCCTGAGGAAAACATCTAGGATTCGTCCCAAAGACACATAAAAAAGGAGATTTCCCAGTAGAAGCGTGAGGTGAATTGTTATGGGCGAACTCAGCCCAAGGCAGCAGGTCAGCCCAATCATCCTGTGTAGTCTGAGCCATGGAAGTCCGAGAATTAGGGGAGCAGAAGGGCTTTGGATGACAAGAAAAGATAAATGTTCTTGGTGAAATATGCCAATGCGGAATAGGACTTCGTTGGTAGATTTGGAGATGAATTCTGAAGCCAACGGGTTATTGTCAATAGCCAGAACTCGAAGGCGTTGCTGCAAGTGAAGGAGAGGAAGCCCCAATTGTGCAGCATAGGTAGAATCAATGAAGTTTCCAGCGGCACCAGAATCGACAAAGGCCTGGGAGGAAAAAGTTTTACCATTACAGGTGATAGTAGCTGGTAGAAAGAGTTTCAGTGGTTCAAATTTGGCAGGAGACTTAATGTTACCTAGAAGGAGCTCCTCCTTAACTTCTAGGTCATGGAGTTTCCTGACTTCTGGGGACAATTTCTTACAAAGTGTCCTTGCCCAGCACAATAGAGACAAAGTCCATTGGTACGTCTGCGTGATTTTTCCTCAGTGGATAGATGAGTGCCGCCAATTTGCATCGGCTCTTCACCCGAAGATATGGGTTGCGCGAAGGACTGAGCAGGCCTAGGAAAGGTCTTAGGGAGGTTGGAACGAGCTGCAGACCTTTCCGCCTGCCGTTCACGGAAGCGGGTATCAACTTGTATGCATAGTGAAATCAAGTCCTCCAATGGGACAGGTAATTCCCTAGAGACTAATTCGTCCTTGATGCGGTCAGAGAGTCCCTGCCAGAAGGCTGCAGTAAGTACCTCATTGTTCCAAGAAGTCTCCGCAGCAAGGGTACGAAATTCGATAGCATATTGACCCACGGAACATGACTCTTGGCGGAGCTGCATCAAACGGGAGGAGGCAGCAGAGGTTCTTCCCGGAGTATCGAAGACCTTGCGAAACATACTCAGGAAGTCAGCAACATTATAGACCAGAGGATCGTCTCTTTCCCATAAAGGAGAAGCCCAGGCCAGCGCATTACCCTCCAACAAGGCGATGATGTACCCCACCTTTGCACGATCTGATGCAAAATGAGATGGTTGAAGTTCGAATTGGTAAGTACTGGATACTGGCAAGGTAAGTACAGGATACAGGTAAGGTGGTCTCTGGAGGCAGGCAAGGTAAGTACTGGATACTGGTAAGGTAAGTACAGGATACAGGTAAGGTGGTCTCTGGAGGCAGGCAAGGTAAGTACTGGATACTGGCAAGGTAAGTACAGGATACAGGTATGGAGCAGGATCCAAGGCAGGTAAGTAAGGGTAGCTAATGCTACTATCGGGCGACGGGTCCTGGAGGACCTTCCTTCTTTTGCCTGGCAAGTCACAAGGTCTTTGGAGTTAAGCAGATGCATCATCATTGGCCTAGGCCGCGATCCAGGTGCCTGCGGTCTAGTAGGGACGTAAAAACCGGGGAGAAGCTATGCGGGCCAAATGTGTTTTTTAACCAATCCGTTTGGAAGGATTCAGGGTCGTTACCTTCAGTACCCTCTGGGACCCCGATCAGTCGCACGTTCTGACGGCGTGATCTAGTCTCCAGGTCATCGGCCCGGGTCAGTTGCGCTTGCAGCTGTTGGCGGAGAGAGTTGAGCTCTTCCGGTAGAGGCTGCACCGTATCCTCCACCTCCGATGCTCTGGTCTCCAGTTCGGTGACACGTTGTCGGATGGTCTGCAACATTGTAATGCCTCCCTGACTCTGTTGGGGTAGAGTACCGGGAAGACTCACGTTTAGTGGATGAAGGAGGAAGTAGTGGGAACTTGATGCTGGGAGGAAAAAGTTTTACCATTACAGGTGATAGTAGCTGGTAGAAAGAGTTTCAGTGGTTCAAATTTGGCAGGAGACTTAATGTTACCTAGAATGAGCTCCTCCTTAACTTCTAGGTCATGGAGTTTCCCGACTTCTGGGGACAATTTCTTACAAAGTGTCCTTGCCCAGCACAATAGAGACAAAGTCCATTGGTACGTCTGCGTGATTTTTCCTCAGGGGATAGATGAGTGCCGCCAATTTGCATCGGCTCTTCACCCGAAGAAATGGGTTGCGGAAAGGGCTGAGCAGGCCTAGGAAAGGTCTTAGGGAGGTTGGAACGAGCTGCAGACCTTTCCGCCTGCCGTTCACGGAAGCGGGTATCAATTTGTATGCATAGTGAAATCAAGTCCTCCAATGGGACAGGTAATTCCCTAGAGACTAATTTGTCCTTGAGGCGGTCAGAGAGTCCCTGCCAGAAGGCTGCAGTAAGTGCCTCATTGTTCCAAGAAGTCTCCGCAGCAAGGGTACGAAATTCGATAGCATATTGACCCACGGAACGTGACCCTTGGCGGAGCTGCATCAAACGGGAGGAGGCAGCAGAGGTTCTTCTCGGAGCATCGAAGACCTTGCAAAACATACTCAGGAAGTCAGTAACATTATAGACTAGAGGATCGTCTCTTTCCCATAAAGGAGAAGCCCAGGCCAGCGCATTACCCTCCAACAAGGCGATGATGTACCCCACCTTTGCACCATCCGATGCAAAATGAGATGGTTGAAGTTCGAATTGGATTCTGCACTGATTAATGAACCCACAGCAGGCTTGGGCATCACCATCAAACCGCGAGGGTGGAGGTATGCGGGGCTCTCTCCGAAGAGAAGGATCACCGGATCCGGCCATCGAAGGAGGTGGCGTAGAACCTGGAGCAGCGGCAGCAGCTGGGGGTAGCCGGACAGCTAGGGAATCCATGAACTGAGCCAACTGGCCCTGGTGATGTTCGAACAGGTCCATGCGTTTGGACAAAGCTTGAAGAGTCTTATTCAACTCGGCCATAGCCCCCTCAGGCGTTTCCATGGCCCGATAGTACTGTAACAAATGGCCGGACGGCCGGGTACTCACAGTACGCTTTAGGAGGAGGCTGATAGTCCAGAAGGTGCAGGATACAGAGGCTGCTGGGAACTGTAGGCTGGAAACAGGAGCAAGGTGCTGCTGGGAACTGAAGGCTGGATACCGGATACAGGAGGTAGGTAACTGGATACAGATGAGGTGAGTAGACGGAAACTGGATACAGGCAAGGTAGTCACTGGAGACCGGCAAGGTAAGTACAGGATACTGGCAAGGTAAGTACTGGATACTGGCAAGGTGGTCACTGGAGGCAAGCAAGGTAAGTACTGGATACTGGCAAGGTAAGTACAGGATACTGGCTTGGTAAGTACTGGATACTGGCAAGGTAAGTACAGGATACAGGTAAGGTGGTCTCTGGAGGCAGGCAAGGTAAGTACTGGATACTGGTAAGGTAAGTACAGGATACAGGTAAGGTGGTCTCTGGAGGCAGGCAAGGTAAGTACTGGATACTGGCAAGGTAAGTACAGGATACAGGTATGGAGCAGGATCCAAGGCAGGTGAGTAAGGAGCCAGGGTAGCTAATGCTACTATCGGGCGACGGGTCCTGGAGGACGCCGGCTTTTCAAACCTTGCGCCGCCCGGCGGGTCGGCGTTGTGACGTCATGACATCCGCGACGCCGCCCACCCAGAAGTGCCGAGCGGCGCGGGAACGGAGCAGCAGGTAAGTCCGTGACAAGAGGATGTGCAATCATTGCAGGGGGATCTAGATAGATTGTCACATTGGGCTGCTAAGTGGCAGATGAAATTCAATGTTGATAAATGTAAGGTGATGCATTTTGGACTTAAAAATCCTTGTGCTACTTATACTATAAATGGCTCTGTGGTAAGTGAATCCCTGTTGGAAAGGGATCTTGGAGTTTTGGTGGATAACAAACGTAAATGTAGCAAGCAGTGCCAGGCGGCAACAGCCAGAACCAGCATTGTATTGTCTTGTATAAAGAGAGGTATGGATTCTAGGGAGGAAAATGTAATTCTCCCTCTTTACAAAGCATGGTAAGGCCTCATTTGGAATATGCAGTGCAATTTGGAATCCTGTGTACAAAAAGGACATCTTTGAAATGGAAAGGGTTCAGAGAAGGGCAACTAAATTAATAAGGGGATTGGGGGAGCTTGAATATGAAGAGAGACTGGAAAAGTTACAATTATGTACGCTGGAGAAAAGGCGTTTGTGTGGGGATATGATTACTGTGTATAAATACATTAATGGGCCATACAATAAACTATCTGGGGCATTGTTCACCAATAGAACATGTCAAAGGACACGAGGACATCCCTCTTGAAGAAAAAAGGTTTAGGCTTCAAGCTCGGAAAGGGTTTTTCACTGTGAGAACGGTAAAGCTATGGAACTGTCTTCCAGTGGACGTTGTTATGGCAAGTTCATTGGTTAGTTTCAAAAGAAAGCTGGATGGGTTTCTGCAAACAAGGAATGTTGCAAGTTACTGGTACTGATACATAAAGTAGAGTTGATCCAGGGAAATTTCCGATTGCCATTTGGAGTCAGGAAGGAATTTTTTCCCCCTTCATAAATTTGGTGGGGTTTTTTTTGCCTTCCTCTGGATCGACAGTTAGGCAGGAAATGAGGATATTGCTAGATGGGTTGGACTGGATGTACGTATGTCTTTATTCAACCTTAAATACTATAAACTAAACTAAGTTTACTTTTGAGACAATATATATTCCAATGTTGTAAATTATTGGGATATAAGGGTCACCAAAGAGAGAGGATCTTTATAAGATTCTTTGTGTTTGGCATAATTCAAGTTTAGTCAGAGTTAGAATAGATTTTTCTCTCATTACTTCTCTCTCTCCTTCTGTCTCTTGGTAAGAAGCTGAGATATCAGGGGAGAGTTTCAGATTTCCTAATAGTTGCGTAACTGTCAATTGTTCCATACTATAATATAAAATATAAAGTCACAATTTGGGAGAGTCAATGCATTAAGTTGCTCTGTTACCACATCTCCCCTCCCACCTCCCAACCAAAAAGAAAAACTGAGAGACACTTAAGAGAAAGCTTGGTATTTGTAATCCAACAGAAGGATATTTTTCTTGATCAGATGGTTTTATTAGGTTTCTTGAGGTTTGTAATCCTTTAAAGGATTGAATTTTAGATTTTGAATCTTTTGTTGGAGAGATTTTCAAGTTTCCATTCGTTGCTAATTTTTTTGGGTAAGGAATTCTGTGTTGGTGAATTGCTCAATTTTTTCTTGCCTTGTAGCCAGATTCCCCATTTTTTAAGGAGAGACACAGCGTCATCTTTTGTTAATACAGAATATTGTGTGTCACCGTATAATATGTTAAGGCGTAGTGGAAACCCCCAGTTGAATTTAATTTTCCTTTGTCTTAGTATATTAAGGACCTCTGAAAATTGTTTCCTTTGTTGGATGGTTGTGGGGGCTAGGTCTGCAAGGAATTGTAAATTTTTAAATTCTTGAGGTAAGGAGTTATTATTTCTCATAGCTCTAACCAAATTATCCGTTATTTGAAAAAAGTGCAGTCTGAGAATGGTATCTCTGGGAGCGCTTTGCGGTGCGAGTTTAGATTTTGGTAGCCTGTGAATTCAGTCTACTACTAGATCTATCTCGGTAGCCTCAGGTAGCAGGAGTTTAAATAGTGCTTGGGTATATTCCAAGAGCTGTTCATTCCGAACCTTTTCCGGGATCCCTCTGATTTTTAGGTTATTCCTGCGTGATCTGTTTTCCAGATCAGTTAGTTTATTCTGGAGATTGGTTACAGTATCTACTAGAGTATTGTGTGAGTCCGCTAACTCGTTGTACAATACCACATATTCTCCAAACTTATTTTCAATATGATTTGTCCTTTCTCCTATGTTTACAATGTCAGATTTAAGGTCCTTTATTAGTAAGGAGAAGTCAGAGATCAATGCTTTATGTTGTGATAGGAATAAATCTTTTAGCACTGTAAGGGTGATTGGTTGGTCAAAGCTGGGAAAGTTGTTAAAACAATCATATGTGTATTGTTCTTTTCCTTGTCTTGGTGTCTGGGTACAATATTGTTCTGGTCGGGGGGTTTCATGCGGCGCGGGCGCCATATATATATTTATTTATTATATTATTATGCAGTTATCTGAGGTATTTTCCTCCTCAGATAATATGCGAATATCTTGCTAGTTCTACCCGTTGCTGCCTGGCATTGTTTGCTACAGCTATGTCTGTTATCTACCAGAACCTATAAATCTTTTTCCTTTACAGAGTTACTTAGCACCTAGTTATTTATGGTGTAGGTGGCACAAGGATCGTTAAACCTCAAATGCATCACCTTACATTTATCAACATTGAATCTCATTTGCCACTTTGCTGCCCATTTTGATAATCTATCTAGGTCTGCTTGCAGTAATTGCACATCATTGGAAGTGGTACATAAGCAATGCATGTACTCTCGCTAACAAGAAACATCCATAGGCCTCTATTGACTTAAATTACAGAGAAATAAGTTCACTCATGCTTCCCCTTTAACAAAATCTGCTCCTGTTATTTATTATGGTCGGTTTATGGTAGTAGGTAGTGGCTAGCTAAGAAGTTAACTAATTGGCTTAGCAACACACACAATAGCTCACAATGAACATACAATCATAGATATAAATGAAGCAACAATTATTTGCATTGCATATATAAAGTAACACCAAGAAAAGCTTGCTTGCTACACACATGCATGCGTGATTTGTGATAGGTCTGCGTTGACCAATCACACATTACAAAATGGGCCAATCGTGAGGGTGAAATCACATGATAGCAATGCGCACATATACCGCCTCTCTGTACATAGGACTTTTTCACTTAACGTCTGATTAAGACCATCATTGTGGTGGCATAACAAACAAACTAAAATATCATGTTATAGTCATACATTAATGGTGTTAAAATTTGGTACATTACTTGCGTTGTCTAGATGCGCAAAGTTAACGGGAATAACGCACGCATCGGAACTTACGTCTAAAAGTCACGTTAAGTGTTGATTAATCTCCGTTAAGACATTAAAGGAACTTTAAGACACAATTTTGCGATAGCGCCTCTCGGTACATAGCCCTAATAGTTTTAAATACCTATATATAATTGGGAATATTTATTTGCGGAAAAAATATATATATCTTTTTTTAAATATGTACCCCAATGCTTTTACAACATCTTTGTTCCTTAAGCTGTATATTAGTGGGTTCAACATGGGTACAACAGCAGTGTACAACAAAGACATCACCTTCTCTAATTCTTGGTTATCTTGTGAGTCTGGCTTCACGTACATGCTAATAAGGGTCCCACAAAATATTATAACTATAATCAGATGGGATGAGCAGCTAGAGAACGTCTTGGCTCTACCTGCAGTAGAATGGATCTTGAGAATTGTCCTGATGATAAATCCATAAGAAATAAGTATTAGCACAAAAGGAAGGATTCCTAAAAATACACTTACAACAGGAAATGAATCCTTGATGTAGGTAACATCATCGCATGACTCCCTTAGCACAGCTTTCAGATCACAGTAGAAGTGATTGATGTCATTGACATTACAGAAAGATAAATTGTGTATTAGCAGGGAATAAACTAATGAATATACAGCTCCAAAAATCCAGGACAGGGAGGCAAAGAGGATACAAACTCTCTGTGTCATGATTAGAAAATAACAGAGAGGGCGACAAATGGCCACATAGCGGTCATAAGCCATAAAGGTAAGCAGGAAAAATTCTGCTGTAACACACAAAATAAACATAAACATTTGAGTGATGCAACCATTGAATGAAATGCTTGTGTCACCAGTGAAAGTAACAACCATGAGCTTAGGGAGAGTCGACGAGACAAAGACAATGTCTTGGACAGCGAGATTACAAAGGAAGAAGTACATTGGGGTGTGTAGTTTGGAAACCAAACATACAAGTATAGTAATTGTTACATTTCCAAATACAGATGATAGATATATCAGTAGAACCCCAGCAAACAACACAACTCCATTAATTTTAAAGCTTGAGATGTGAAATTCAATAAATGTGCTGTTTTCAATAATGATGCCCATTCCACTGAGACAACAGGCTTTCTGTTCATACTTGGTAAGATGAGTAAATATAGTGAAGGTTTAGGTCGAGAACTGTCAGAGCTCTAGATAGGTGATGGCCAGGCAGTGACTTAATATTATGCAGAATGAACGCTTAGTATTATGTCTGCAATAGAAAAAAAGATTCATGTTGGGCTTAAACAATTAGGTAGACAACAGAATTTTAGTGGAGGTTTAGCTATGCAACCTTTTGGGTGTTTAGCTGTGCAACATTGGGGTGTGTAGTTTGGAAACCAAACATACAAGTACAGTAATTGTTGCATTTCCAAATACAGATGAATATTAAATATTCACCACTGAGCATTGACCAGACCGAACTCTTACAAAACAGTTATACACTTTTTTTAGACAATTACTAACCATTATGCTTCAATCTACTACAATGTTGCAAAAATGGGTATGTAAACTTTAAAAAATCGGCATGGTCTTAATCTATAAATTAACTTTCTGTGAGGCATGTGTGTGTTTTTCTGTTTGTTTTCAATCTACAACTAATCTGAAAATTCTGACTTAATGTAAGGGCAAGCATGCTCAGTAATCAATACGAGGCAGCACCGGGAGAGCGAATTTCCAACTATTCACACTTGCTAAATCTGCACACTGCTGAAGAGCAGTTGATTGACAGCTGATATTTAAGATGTTTGATACTGGATATTTAAAGAAATAGGGGTCAGACCAACAAATAAATGGTGCTAGAAAGAATTTTTAGTTCCCAGTAATGGGCAATTTCCAAAAGCATATGGTGCAGGCCCCCCCAAAAATTTTTGAAACCCATATTTAATTAGGTGGCATAGATTTTACACTCAGCTTACCAATAGCAGGAGATGTTGCATTTCTATTAAGCTTCCTCTGAACAAAAGACACAGAACATTTTTTTTTTAGACATTATTCAGATAACAAATCTCACTTTCTGCCAGAAAAAGTAAAAAGTTTAGTTGCTTGACTTAATATAGAAAGAAAAAATCAGCTGCTTAGAGAGAGAGGCAAAAGACAGTTAAAAAGCTTGTGAAGGTTCTCATGCATCCAGGTCATGGTATATCTGTTGTATTCAATTAGATCAACTAGACTTGAAGTTTAGTTCTTGAAGACGTTTCGCTAGTCATCCTACTGGATCTCTCAATTCAGAATGACTTGTACAAGAATCTGTGGCAATTATGTACCCTGGAAAATCCTAATTAGCATATCACAGCCAGAGGTGTAAACAGCATTGTACATGGCAGACAGTTGTACCTCTTAGCCACTATCCAATCACGCCCTTAACACTTGGCTGTGATATGCTAATTGGGATTTTTCCAGGGTTCATAATTGCCACAGATTCTTGTACAAGTCATTCTGAATTGAGAAAGCCAGTCTGATGACTAGCGAAACGTCTTCAAGAACTAAAGTCCATTTGATCTAATTCAATACAACAGATACAGTTAAAACGCAATAATCCATTTTCATAATCAATTTGTTTAAATGTAATTAAGCTGACGTAAATGTATGTCTATTTAGATTCTGTTTAAGTGTTTTGATTTGATTTAATAAATCAACTGGTTTAACAAAATATAGTTTTCTTTCTTCCGTGTAAATAAACATTTTAATTGGGTCATTTTATTGAATTTAAGAGTTTTCGAAAAAGAGCAAAATAGATAATCCAGAGAGACACAGAATTTGATATTGCTGGTTTTGAAAACAGCCAGTTAAAGATAACGAAGGCTGTAACACAAGAAGTGAAGGTAGCATCACTTAAAATAAAATAATACTGGATAATAATATATCCAAAAATAAAGCATACTTTCAGGATTTTGGAGCACATTATCATTTGCAAGGCTATTTTCCATAGTTTTACAAAATAGCCTCAAACATTCGAATCCTCGAAAATGCGATTAGAAACTACTTTCGAGTTTCCAATCGTATTTTTGAGGATTATCAAAACATTCATGGCTATTTTCAAGGATTATCAAAAATAGCCTTGAAGTTGGATAATCATCGAAAATGTGTCCTGAAACCTGAACGATCTGTCTGGATTTGGACAGAACATTCGGATTTCGAAACCAAGGGGTTCCATGTCAGATCTGGGTCAGAGTCAGACCCGGATCCCATCTCTATTTACTACTGATACTTAAATAAATATATTTATTCTGTGAAGTTAAACCATGAAAAATATCTGTCCATTCAAAAATGCTGAATCTTAATACTAATTATGTTGAAGTGAGCTGCAAAATTAAACAATTTTTGAAAAAAATGCTGAATCTTATTCTAGATAAAGATTATGTTGCAAATATATTACCATGTAAGTAGGATCAGTGTACCCAAGTGCAGTTTCCTTTTCTCTACAGTTCTCTTCAGTGTCCTAGCCTTGTAAAGCTGAGATCTATATAAACCATTTCTGATGCATCTGGGATATAATCCATAAGGATTTGTTATCAGGGGAGAGTTTCAGATTTCCTTAGTTGCGTAACTGTCAATTGTTCCATACTATAATATAAAATATAAAGTCACAATTTGGGAGAGTCAATGCATTAAGTTGCTCTGTTACCACATCTCCCCTCCCTCCAACCAAAAAGAAAAACTGAGAGACACTTAAGAGAAAGCTTGGTATTTGTAATCCAACAGAAGGATATTTTTCTGATCAGATGGTTTTATTAGGTTTCTTGAGGTTTGTAATCTTTAAAGGATTGAATTTTAGATTTTGAATCTTTTGTTGGAGAGATTTTCAAGTTTCCATTCGTTGCTAATTTTTTTGGGTAAGGAATTCTGTGTTGGTGAATTGCTCAATTTTTTTGCCTTGTAGCCAGATTCCCCATTTTTTAAGGAGAGACACAGCGTCATCTTTTGTTAATACAGATATTTGTGTGTCACCGTATAATATGTTAAGGCGTAGTGGAAACCCCCAGTTGAATTTAATTTTCCTTTGTCTTAGTATATAAGGACCTCTGAAAATTGTTTCCTTTGTTGGATGGTTGTGGGGGCTAGGTCTGCAAGGAATTGTAAATTTTTAAATTCTGAGGTAAGGAGTTATTATTTCTCCTAGCTCTAACCAAATTATCCGTTATTTGAAAAAAGTGCAGTCTGGATGGTATCTCTGGGAGCGCTTTGCGGGTGCGAGTTTAGATTTTGGTAGCCTGTGAATTCAGTCTACTACTAGATCTATTCGGTAGCCTCAGGTAGCAGGAGTTTAAATAGTGCTTGGGTATATTCCAAGAGCGTTCATTCCGAACCTTTTCCGGGATCCCTCTGATTTTTAGGTTATTCCTGCGTGATCTGTTTTCCAGATCAGTTAGTTTATTCTGGAGATGGTTACAGTATCTACTAGAGTATTGTGTGAGTCCGCTAACTCGTTTTACAATACCACATATTCTCCAAACTTATTTTCAATATGATTTGTCTTTCTCCTATGTTTACAATGTCAGATTTAAGGTCCTTTATTAGTAAGGAGAAGTCAGAGATCAATGCTATGTTGTGATAGGAATAAATCTTTTAGCACTGTAAGGGTGATTGGTTGGTCAAAGCTGGGAAAGTTGTTAAAACAATCATATGTGTATTGTTCTTTTTTGTCTTGGTGTCTGGGACAATATTGTTCTGGTCGGGGGGTTTCAGCGGCGCGGGCGCCATATATATTTTATTTATTATATTATTATGCAGTTATCTGAGGTATTTCCTCCTCAGATAATATGCGAATATCTTGCTAGTTCTAACCCGTTGCTGCCTGGCATTGTTTGCTACAGCTATGTCTGTTATCTACCAGAACCTATAAATCTTTTTCCTTTACAGAGTTACTTGCACATAGTTATTTATGGTGTAGGTGGCACAAGGATCGTTAAACCTCAAATGCATCACCTTACATTTATCAACATTGAATCTCATGCCACTTTGCTGCCCATTTTGATAATCTATCTAGGTCTGCTTGCAGTAATTGCACATCATTGGAAGTGTAACATAAGCAATGCATGTACTCTCGCTAACAAGAAACATCCATAGGCCTCTTGACTTAAATTACAGAGAAATAAGTTCACTCATGCTTCCCCTTTAACAAAATCTGCTCCTGTTATTTATTATGGTCGGTTTATGGTAGTAGGTAGTGGCTAGCTAAGAAGTTAACTATTGGCTTAGCAACACACACAATAGCTCACAATGAACATACAATCATAGATATAAATGAAGCAACAATTATTTGCATTGCATATATAAGTAACACCAAGAAAAGCTTGCTTGCTACACACATGCATGCGTGATTTGTGAGGTCTGCGTTGACCAATCACACATTACAAATGGGCCAATCGTGAGGGTGAAATCACATGATAGCAATGCCACATATACCGCCTCTTGTACATAGGACTTTTTCACTTAACGTCTGATTAAGACCATCATTGTGGTGGCATAACAAACAAACTAAAATATCATGTTATAGTCATACATAATGGTGTTAAAATTTGGTACATTACTTGCGTTGTTCTAGATGCGCAAAGTTAACGGGAATAACGCACGCATCGGAACTTACGTCTAAAAGTCACGTTAAGTGTTGATTAATCTCCGTTAAGACATTAAAGGAACTTTAAGACACAATTTTGCGATAGCGCCTCTCGGTACATAGCCCTAATAGTTTTAAATACCTATATATAATTGGGAATATTTATTTTCGGAAAAAATATATATATCTTTTTTTAAATATGTACCCCAATGCTTTTACAACATCTTTGTTCCTTAAGCTGTATATTAGTGGGTTCAACATGGGTACAACAGCAGTGTACAACAAAGACATCACCTTCTCTAATTCTTGGTATCTTGTGAGTCTGGCTTCACGTACATGCTAATAAGGGTCCACAAAATATTATAACTATAATCAGATGGGATGAGCAGCTAGAGAACGCTTGGCTCTACCTGGCAGTAGAATGGATCTTGAGAATTGTCCTGATGATAAATCCATAAGAAATAAGTATTAGCACAAAAGGAAGGATTCCTAAAAAACACCTACAACAGGAAATGAATCCTTGATGTAGGTAACATCATCGCAGACTCCTTAGCACCGCTTTCAGATCACAGTAGAAGTGATTGATGTCATTGACATTACAGAAAAGAAAATTGTGTATTAGCAGGGAATAACTAATGAATATACAGCTCCAAAAATCCAGGACAGGGAGGCAAAGAGGATACAAACTCTCTGTGTCATGATTAGAAAATAACAGAGAGGGCGACAAATGGCCACATAGCGGTCATAAGCCATAAAGGTAAGCAGGAAAAATTCTGCTGTAACACACAAAATAAACATAAACATTTGAGTGATGCAACCATTGAATGAAATGCTTGTGTCACCAGTGAAAGTAACAACCATGAGCTAGGGAGAGTCGACGAGACAAAGACAATGCTTGGACAGCGAGATTACAAAGGAAGAAGTACTGGGGTGTGTAGTTTGGAAACCAAACATACAAGTATAGTAATTGTTCATTTCCAAATACAGATGATAGATATATCAGTAGAACCCCAGCAAACAAACCAACTCCATAATTTTAAAGCTTGAGATGTGAAATTCAATAAATGTGCTGTTTTCAATAATGATGCCCATTCCACTGAGACAACAGCTTTCTGTTCATACTTGGTAAGATGAGTAAATTAGTGAAGGTTTAGGTCGAGAACTGTCAGAGCTCTAGATAGGTGATGGCCAGGCAGTGACTTAATATTATGCAGAATGAACGCTTAGTATTAGTCTGCAATAGAAAAAAAGATTCATGTTGGGCTTAAACAATTAGGTAGACAACAGAATTTTAGTGGAGGTTTAGCTATGCAATTTTGGGTGTT
Organism: Hymenochirus boettgeri; assembly: GCA_019447015.1. Lineage (NCBI taxonomy): Eukaryota > Metazoa > Chordata > Amphibia > Anura > Pipidae > Hymenochirus > Hymenochirus boettgeri. The sequence continues at coordinate 245,416,320 of CM033471.1, forward strand.
TAGCTGGCAACATTGGGGTGTGTAGTTTGGAAACCAAACATACAAGTACAGTAATTGTTGCATTTCCAAATACAGATGAATATTAAATATTCACCACTGAGCATGACCAGACCGAACTCTTACAAAACAGTTATACACTTTTTTTAGACAATTACTAACCATTATGCTTCAATCTACTACAATGTGCAAAAATGGGTATGTAAACTTTAAAAAATCGGCATGGTCTTAATCTATAAATTAACTTTTGTGAGGCATGTGTGTGTTTTTCTGTTTGTTTTCAATCTACAAACTAATCTGAAAATTCTGACTTATGTAAGGGCAAGCATGCTCAGTAATCAATACGGGCAGCCCCGGGAGAGCGAATTTCCAACTATTCACACTTGCTAAATCTGCACACTGCTGAAGAGCAGTTGATTGACAGCTGATATTTAGATGTTTGATACTGGATATTTAAAGAAATAGGGGTCAGACCAACAAATAAATGGTGCTAGAAAGAATTTTTAGTTCCCAGTAATGGGCAATTTCCAAAAGCATATGGTGCAGGCCCCCCAAAAATTTTTGAAACCCATATTTAATTAGGTGGCATAGATTTACACTCAGCTTACCAATAGCAGGAGATGTTGCATTTCTATTAAGCTTCCTCTGAACAAAAGACACAGAACATTTTTTTTTTAGACATTATTCAGATAACAAATCTCACTTTTGCCAGAAAAAGTAAAAGTTTAGTTGCTTGACTTAATATAGAAAGAAAAAATCAGCTGCTTAGAGAGAGGGCAAAAGACAGTTAAAAAGCTTGTGAAGGTTCTCATGCATCCAGGTCATGGTATATCTGTTGTATTCAATTAGATCAACTAGACTTGAAGTTTAGTTCTTGAAGACGTTTCGCTAGTCATCCTACTGGATCTCTCAATTCAGAATGACTTGTACAAGAATCTGTGGCAATTATGTACCTGGAAAATCCTAATTAGCATATCACAGCCAGAGGTGTAAACAGCATTGTACATGGCAGACAGTTGTACCTCTTAGCCACTATCCAAAACGCCTTAACACTTGGCTGTGATATGCTAATTGGGATTTCCAGGGTCATAATTGCCACAGATTCTTGTACAAGTCATTCTGAATTGAGAAAGCCAGTCTGATGACTAGCGAAACGTCTTCAAGAACTAAAGTCCATTTGATCTAATTCAATACAACAGATACAGTTAAAACGCAATAATCCATTTTCATAATCAATTTGTTTAAATGTAATTAAGCTGACGTAAATGTATGTCATTTAGATTCTGTTTAAGTGTTTGATTTGATTTAAAAATCAACTGGTTTAACAAAAAATAGTTTCTTTCTTCCGTGTAAATAAACATTTTATTGGGGTCATTTTATTGAATTTAAGAGTTTTCGAAAAAGAGCAAAATAGATAATCCAGAGAGACACAGAATTTGATATTGCTGGTTTTGAAAACAGCCAGTTAAGATAACGAAGGCTGTAACACAAGAAGTGAAGGTAGCATCACTTAAAATAAAATAATACTGGATAATAATATATCCAAAAATAAAGCATACTTTCAGGATTTTGGAGCACATTATCATTGCAAGGCTATTTTCCATAGTTTTACAAAATAGCCTCAAACATTCGAATCCTCGAAAATGCGATTAGAAACTACTTTCGAGTTTCCAATCGTATTTTTGAGGATTATCAAAACATTCATGGCTATTTTCAAGGATTATCAAAAATAGCTTGAAGTTGGATAATCATCGAAAATGTGTCCTGAAACCTGAACGATCTGTCTGGATTTGGACAGAACATTCGGATTTCGAAACCAAGGGGTTCCATGTCAGATCTGGGTCAGAGTCAGACCCGGATCCCATCTCTATTTACTATGATACTTAAATAAAATATTTATTCTGTGAAGTTAAACCATGAAAAATATGTCCATTCAAAAATGCTGAATCTTAATACTAATTATGTTGAAGTGAGCTGCAAAATTAAACAATTTTTGAAAAAAATGCGAATCTTATTCTAGATAAAGATTAGTTGCAAATATATTACCATGTAAGTAGGATCAGTGTACCCAGTGCAGTTTCCTTTTCTCTACAGTTCTCTTCAGTGTCCTAGCCTTGTAAAGCTGGATCTATAAAACCATTTTGATGCATCGGGATATAATCCATAAGGATTTGTTATTTATTTATTTTACATTAAATGTATTTAAAGCATCCAAATGCAATCATAGAGATATATTTCTATAGCAAAGGTTTATATTTATATATATATATATATATACTGTGTATCTTCTCTTCTCTCTCTCTCTATCTCTCTCTCTCTCTCTCTCTCTCTCTATATAGTAAAGTATAGAGGCGCACTCCACGGTATATCAAGAATTTAGAATAAAATAAGTAGGCCAAAGCTACCTACGCGTTTCAGCCCGATATCAATGGGCCGTCATTGATATCGGGCTGAACGCGTAGGTAGCTTTGGCCTACTTATTTTATTCAATAAATTCTTGATTAGACCGTGGAGTGCGCCTGCATACTTTACTGTTAGACTTCTCATCCAGGCAGCACCGGGCATTCTACTCGGGTACGCAGTGCATCGGATCCCTAATTTATATATATATATATACTGTGTATCTCTCTCTCTCTCTCTATTATAGGAAATATTTATTTATTAAAACAAAGTTTCCTACAATTCAATTATGGTGCAAAAGAATTAAAGAGTACCAAAACAATTGAATGACTGTTAACCCAGTGACAGACAGTTTTGCTATTTGATGACCATATTTTGCCAGAAGAAGATTTGGCACATATAACAATAAAAGTTCTTTTTGTTAAAAATGGTGCTAATTTTGCCCCAACCAATCAGATGTTAGCTTTTAAATGTTAAATAAGATCTGATTGGTTGGCATAATTAGCATAATTTTAAACGATAACAACCTTTATTGAATCTCCCTGTTATGATTTAATGATGTTTTGCGGTCTTAATCCCACTAAAAGCATGGATTTTATTTTATTTTTTTCGTCACCAACTTTTATCTTCTTAAAGAAGATAAAAGATCTTTGTTACATTTCTGGAGATTTGAATGACAAAAAAATGCACTTTGAAAATTTTTATACCAAATTGAAATGTAAAAGCCCTTCTAACAGTCAATGTAGAATAACTACCAAATTATCTAAAATACCCCTACAAGTGAGAACATTTTAGAAACTATCAGGGTTAATCAATAAAAGTTCTTATTGTTATTTGCTCCAACCAATCAGATGTTATTTAGCATTTTAAGGCTAACATCTGATTGGTTGGGGCAAAATTAGCACCATTTTAAACGATAAGAACTTTTATTGAATCTCCCTGAATATACCCTAAAGTTTTGTGGTGTATTTTTTTATCAGAATGCAGATACACAGACACAGCTTTTCATCAAGTTTTTTTTCTTATATTTTCCTTTATTCCTTCAAAAACAAATTGATCAACAAATTCAACTATAAATTTCACAAGAACCAAGAATTAAGAACTAACACAAGAAAGCCTATTTCTTCCTAAATGAAATATGCTATATGTTTGTAAGTTATTCTGGCGTAAATAAATATTTTAATTCTGAGCACACCTCCTGCTTGACTTAAGGCGTTTATCCCAGCATAACATTTCACTGCTTGGAAAGGCCTTTTGGCTGTAGTTCAACTTTCATACTAATTCTAATGGAATCCTGGGTGACTACAGTGACACTAGACAATGTCTACAGCCCAATCAGGGAACATTAGAAACTGTGGGGACATTATTTTGATATCGGTATGTATCTTCCACTCTGCCACTGAAGACTGTCTGGTGTCTACCCCTTCCTGTTTAATTGCATTATTTTGATATTGGTACAGATAGGTAAACGGTGGATTAGGAGCTTGGCACGCCTAATTTAAGGATTAAATGCAAAAATCGCGCTGGCAAACTCCATAATGGTGTGCTGAGTGTGAGGTGTTAATTTAAAAACCTGTTTGGCCGCTAGGTTTGCCCAAGAGGTTTTATCCTTCAGCTGCAATACAACCAACCGAACAGCTTTGCCTTCACAAGTGGGGAACTTCCTGCTCACTGCCAGTTTGCTGATCAGTAAGTGCTTCTTTATACCTGCAATCATCCTAGACTTAATCCAGTAAATAAATACATGCCCTGGACTTCCTGGATTTTTTGCTGCTAGGTCCATCTGTTACCGATCCCATTAGATGATTATGTATCCTCTCAAGTAATGGCTGTTACATGATCTCCCCATTTACAATTCTGCTGTCCGTTTTGTTAAAAATTCCTCATATACATATGCAATAGGGTGCTCTACTCTCTATACGCATACAGCAACTACTTTATATATATAGTCAATACTGCTCACTAACCCAGCACTTTAACATATCCCAGGCTTCTTCCAATACATCATATAGGGGCATATTTATAAAGATTCATTAAACTTTTCGCCTTCTGTATCGCAGCCTTTTTTGGACATTTCATTATTTATAAAGCAGTGATAACCAGTGGTGAAAGGTCATTACCGCTACATTTGGCTTTTCCCCATACATCGCTGTGTCACCGCTCAAGCATATTTATAAAATGGCGAAAAGTGTATTTTTGCGATAAGTTCAGCCATTCCAATTCGCCAAGTCTGAGGTGGCGAAAACACATAAGTGGCTATTTATTTATCCTACCAATGGGTCCATGGAGGTGTCAGTACAATGTGGAGTGTTTCTCAATACTATTAAGTACTCAGGGGGTGTTGGACTATTTTCCAGCACTTACTGTAATACGATCTGCGAGTTCGCTTTTTAAGGTTAATTTTTCGCTTTTTAAAGACTTTTTTTTTTTTTTAAGGTTCAAATTTTCTTTATTTACCAGTAAAGTCAAATGGGGGTCTGAGGGACATATTTATTAAGGGGCATTATTTTTACTTTTTCCCCACCAGCCTTTACCATAATTTTTTAAACTTTCAACTTTTCCTTTCATCAAAGTTATTAAAAAGGCGAATTTTCATCAAAAGCGAAAATTATCTAACAAAAAGCACTAATAATGCTGAATAAGCTCAGCACATATGATGGTAAATAGGTAATACTCCCTGGTGGATTTTCAACATAGTATTAAATTGGTTACTACACACTGAACACCTATCTTTGTTATTTAAATATAGCCTAACACATGTGGTGTTTTTTTTCAGCCAAAGATATAAATAATATAAAACTCAAAAGGCGAATTTTCTCTATTTTATTAATAGAACATTTTTTAGCATTGCTTATATTCAGCAAACTGCAGCTAATTATCAAACCAGTTCCATTAATACGGGAACATACAATAGCAACAAAAGGGAGAAAAGGGGCAAAAAGGTGAAAATTCCCCTATTTATAAATGGCTTTAAATAAAAAAAGTGACAAAAATAGCTCTGAAATTACATTAGAGAGCAATCTCTCTTTTCACAGTGATACCACACTTAACGCAATGAATAAGGCGAAAACTATCGCCACAGTGATACTTTTCCGCAAAGGCGAAAGCAAAAACAAGCGTTTTTATAAATAAGGGGAAAATAGCGTTATTTGTCATTGCGATGTCCTGCGATAGCGAAATAGTGATCGTTTCTAAATATGCCACATAGTGTTTCAAAATAACTTCAGTATATGCGTTATATGCTCAGCAGAACGTCCCTCTGGCCTGGGTGCTGCCTGCCCCAGGCCTGTCGCATTGGCCGATTCCTCATGGCTTGCAGTATTTAAAATGGAGGCGTCATGCACACCGGAGATGACGCACACACGTCTAGACAACACAGTAAACAATAATTACGCATCACCAAAACTACAAAGCGCTAGCCTGACATGTTTCGAGTGCTTAATACGCTCTTAATCATAGGCTGTGAAAGACCAACATGCATTCACAAGTATCTTATATACCCATTAACCTCATTAAAGAAAACATTATCTGTATTACATAGTGATATCTCTACAGTAGTTATACATATATACATTTACCAACATAGGAGCAAGATAATTTAAATGATATCCTAATTAATGTTATTTAACAAATACAAAATCTTATTGTGTCATTTAAACTCTAAAGGCTTGTACACACGTTAGATAATTTTTGTAGGATACAGCTGATGAACGTTCAACGACAATATCGTCAATCCACATTTTTTGACCGACTTGTGTACACACAGCAACGATAGTAGCAACGAGTCGTTAGAGTCAGACCTTCCCTGTGCGAACGTCAGACGCTAATTTCTTTGCTTTTTTAATGGAATTTCTACCTGAATTTTTAATGGTGTGCAATGTAAACTATGTTGTTTCAATTGTTGTTATAACATTTATTTTCATTCACCTACTTCCCTCATTACAATGGAATGAAAAAACAAGTTAATAAATGTTTAACTGTGTACCTTACGTAAATTTGTTATAGAATTTTTAAAAATGTTATTATGTGATAACTGCTGTCACATCACTGCTGCTTTGTGATTGCAAATATTTTCTGTAATTTTTACTAAACTAGTTATTAAACACTATCAGGGAGATTCAATAAAAGTTCTTATCGTTAAAAATGGTGCTAATTTTTCCCCAACCAATCAGATGTTAGCTTTCAAATGTTACATAATATCTGATTGGTTGGGGCAAAATTAGCACCATTTTTAAGGATAAGAACTTTTATTGAATAACCCTGTTTTCTCTCTTCAAGTTTTATTTGTTTTGGATTTTTAACAGACTGTTATACTTGTTTGCAAATAAAATTTCAAATACAGAAATTTATGACCCAACATTTGATGAATGTCTCAAACATACGTCATCTCTGGATATGGTGTTAAGTTCTTTGGACAGTCTTGTACATACCTTTTACAATATCTAATCAACCATACACAGAGATGAAGTTTGCTAAAGACACTCACCATGTATTCTCTGCAGAAGTTGAATGAAACATGTCTGGAATCAAAATAAACATATTTCACAGAAGATAAAATAAACCACACAATTAAATTCCAAAGAAAAATGCTTTTTTTTGTTTTTTAACAGAGACTGCTACTGGTATGAATTGCTATACTTGTTTGCAGATAAAATTTCAAATACAGAAATGTCCCAACATCTGCAGAGACTCGATGTTGAGTGTCTCAAACAAACATCAACTCTGGCTATGGTGTTAAGTGCTTTGGACAGTCTTGTCCCTACCTTTTACAATATCTAATCAACCATACCCAGAGATGAACAGGGAGATTCAATAAAAGTTCTTATCGTTAAAAATGGTGCTAATTTTGCCCCAACCAATCAGATATTAGTTAACATTTGAAAGCTAACATCTGATTGGTTAGGGCAGAATTAGCACCATTTTTAACGATAAAAACTTTAATTGAATAACCCTGATAGTTTGCTAAAGACACTCACCATGTATTCTCTGCAGAAGTTGGGTGAAACTTGTCTGGAATGAAAATACACATTTCAAAGAAGATAAAATAAACAACTCCCTTGTAATTTACAATAGAAAAAACTTTTTTTTAGCTTTTTAACAAACTGCTACAGGTCTGAATTGGCATACTTGTTTGCAGATAAAATGTGAAAAACATAAATGGATTACCCAAAATATGCAGAGAGTCCATGACGAGTATTTCAAACAATCATCTCTGGATACAGTGTTAAATGCTTTGGACAGTCTTGTCCCTACCTTTAACAATATCTAGTCAACTATACCCAGAGATGAAGTTTGCTAAAGAAACTCACCAAGGACTCTCTGCAGAAATTGAATGAAACGTGTCTGTCCTAGGTCTGCAATGAAAACACACATTTCACAGCAAATAAATATTACACAACATAACCTTGCTAGGTTAGGGGATACAGTCTGCTACTGGCATGCAATTACATCCTTTTTTTGCACACTAAATAAAGTAAAAAGAAGAGTTTGCAACTCTTGAGAAGTGGCACCAACAAACCAAATCATTTTTGGTAAGGGCATTGTTCACCCCCAAAAAAACAGAAAGTGTATGGTGAGTATCTCAAACAAACATCATCTCTACATATGGTGTTAAGTGCTTTGGACGGTCTTGTCCTACCTTTTACAATATCAAACATACCCAGAGATGAAGTTTGCTTCAGACAGAAGTTGGATGAAACATGTCATGAAACACACATTTCTCATAGCAAATGTTCAACCCGTAGGCCGAAAATGTTCAACAACAGGTTCACAGTGATAAATGTCTTCCATCGTTCGACCAAATAAAAAAAACTACAGATCTTGTGCATCAATGGAACTTTCAAAACACTGCCTCATATGCTTCATTTCTTTCTTCAGGAGCAACATCTCGTTTTGAATGTTATTTAGATGCCTGGTACATTTATTAAAATGAAGCAAAAAGTTTTGTTTTACACATTTTGGAGATGATTCAGACGATGGGTTCAGACTCTTTATCTGCTGTTTCTACAGTTGTGCTGTGAGGAAGCTTTGATTCATCAACAAAGCATGGTGTATCTGATGGGAGAGATTTTTTTATTAGCTTAAAATTCAATCTATACATTGTGTGCAAGGACATCATAGTTGTAAAAATAAATACCTTGTATTAAGACTTAATTTCCATCTGCTGCATCGTTTTTTTTTGGTTTCTTTACATTCGTTGTGTGCCGAATGCTTTGTTTGTTGATTATAAAATAAATTAATGGAAATAGAATTATAGCAAATGACAAGACATAACATTGTAATACTTATACACACCTGCTGTTGAAATTTCTTTTTCACTAGCCTTTTTATTTGGTAGCAATTTCATGCTGGTTGTTTGCATTTTACCTTTGCAGTTGTCTATTTCCTGTTGTTGAAATAAGATTAAATATCTATTATTCAATATTAAAATTATATACATTTTCATTACAGCAAAACAAATTTGACTCACGTTTTACATTGATTCTACGGAATTTTTCTAGTTGTTTCTTTCGCGATTTTTCAGGTCTGACCATCGCTTTCTCAATTGGTCCATGGAACGTGTTACTTCAATTTTTTTTTAAATCAGGGCAATAGTGTTATTCAATATTCTGTAAGAGAGATTCAATAAAAGTTCTTATCGTTTAAAATGGTGCTAATTTTGCCCCAACCAATCAGAACTTATGTAAGATTTGAAAGATAACATCTAATTGGTTGGGGCAAAATTAGCACCATTTTAAACGATAAGAACTTTTATTGAATAACCCCCCATGTTTTCTTAAATTTCGCCTTCGGTAGATTTTTTTCTTACAATCATAATCATGCTTTTCAAACAACTTTACCATAAGCAACATTTCAAGCTTTGACATTGAACTTGCCCTTCGCCAATGCGAGTCTTTTTTTCCCCATGATTGCAAATTAAACACATACAAATTTAAGTAACAGCAGCACCTAGATTAAATAAATGACAAATTAGTATATTTTAAATGAAACACGTTTACATGTAAAAATATTTATTAAAAAAGGCAATAGGTACATTACTGTAAAGGAGACAATTAGCATGAACATAAGGGAGCATGTATAGGGATAAAAAAATAGGTAATTACCTGAACAAAAGACTTTTTGGGCTTCACAAACAGACCAGCAGCAGACTATTCCAAAGAGTTGTAGCAAACAGAATTCTGAAGCTTTCTTGAATACACTTTAAAGCAAGAAATGATCCTAATCCAGCAGTAAACAGCACCTACATTGAGCAAATAACATAACAGTACTTGAAAATCTGCTTGAAAATCAAGGTTGAAATCTACCAAAAACAAAACAGCAGCACCCAGAAGGTGAACAAATACAGGGCAGCTAATGGCATATAATTACCTGACAAAAAGTGATTACATCCCAATCAGACCAGCAGCAGCCTCTGTTAAAAACGGAATTTTCTTTCAGCCCAGCAACAGTCTTGTTGAGAAAGAAGTGTTCAATTTATAGTGTTGGTTTGGGTGAAGCATTTAGGTTTATCTATCCAGATTGCAAAATTTTGGCGGGAACGTTCATGTAAACAAGATGTAAAAAAGCCATAAGCCCTGAACAAAGACTCACAGCTACGTTGCTGCAACAGGACGATCGCTTCAGGATTTCAAGTTTACTACTGGTATTTTCCACTAGCACTAGGCATTATCATCCCAGAAAATATGAGGCAAAAATATTCTATCAATACTATATTCTTTTTTTTTATTATCATTAATTTTTATTGAAGATTTTTTTCTGTAAAAGTAATATTCAATACATATTGAAACTCAACTTCACAGACCTTATATTTATATAAACATTATGATCTAGTACAGTATATTTTATCTTCTGCATACAGTATATTTCAGAACAAAAAAAAAAAACAACAATAACTTAATTTAAGGTACCTTAATTTGCCGCACAAAATATATTGTTTTAACAAGAACATCATCTATAAGACTGAATATGAAGTAATATGAATTATTATTTACTATATAAAACATTTTTTTATTGCATTTTGTTTGTCCAGGTTAGTTATTATGTCCTGTAGTTTAGGAACATTAGTTGATAACCAGTTTTTGGCAATTTTATTTTGAGTTATGGTGATAGTATGATAAATTATCGTCCTTTGTTTCATGGGGAATAGATTGAGGTTGATTAATAGTAATGATAGTTCCGGTTTCATTGGGAAGGGATGTTGAAATAGATCTGCCAAGAAATTCTGTATATGAATCCACAATTCTTGTATTTTTGCGCAGGACCACCAGATATGTAGGAATGTTCCTATGTCCTTTTGGCATCTCCAACACAAAGGTGAGTATGTGGGAAACCATTTTGCTAAAGTTTCTGGGGTTCTGTGATATCTGTATGTAATTTTCCTTGACATTTCCCAATGTGATACACATTTAGACAGCTGAAAAGGTATTGATAGAGCATCTTACCATTGTTCATTTGTAAATGATTGGTTAAGATCAGATTCCCATTTTTGTGACCAACTCATAGATTCTATTACATCTTTCTTTTCTATAGCTATATAAAATATTTTGATTGTTTTAGGTTTCAACAGTAGTTCCAATGGATATTCTATATATTCTGGTTCAAAATTTACATTGAAATATGCATTTCTGGACAGATAAGATAATATCTGTATATGTTTGTAATATTCTGTTGTAGGCATATTATATTTTTCTCTTAATTTTGGGAATGGTATATATTGGCCATTCTCAAATAATTGATGTAATGAGATTAGATTATATTTATCCCATAAGAGTTTTAGGTTGGGAATGCACAGTTCAATGCTGGAAATATCAATATCACCACAATAATCTGTAAATAACTGTGTTTCTTTGGAGAGGTTTTCCCATATTAATATAGTAGCTTGTACTGTAGGAGACCATAACACTTTCCTTCTAGATTTATATCCTAACAGGATCGCTCCTAACACTTGTTTTAAGGTGTTGGGTTTTACCTCTTCCTGTTCTATATTGTACCACTCCTGAGCACTGGACCTTTGCTGCCACCATATTCTTGATTGGTTCATTATCACAGCTTGATAATAATCTTTCAATATAGGTAATGTCAAGCCTCCTGTTTCTTTTGTTTTAGCTAATGTTTTTCTATTAATTCTAGGAATCTTATTATTCCAAATAAATTTTGTTATTATATTTTGGACTTGAATGAAATATGTTGGTGGGACTGGTATTGGCACTGCTCTGAATATATATAAGAATTGTGGTAAGACCATCATTTTAATAATATTTATTTTGCCTGTTAAAGTTAAGGAGGCATGTTTCCAGTCTGTTAATTGTTTCTGTATTTTATTGAGGAGTGGTAGATAATTATTTTGATATAAAGTGGAGTTGTTCTCTGTCATTTTTATTCCTAGATATGTAGTTTCTTTTATTTTCCAGTTGTATTGGTATTTACTAGTAAGAAATAATTTGAGGGTTATAGATATATTTACTGGTATTACTTGTGACTTTGTGTCGTTTATTTTGTAGTAAGGTATTTTGTTGAATGTTTCTATGTGTTTTTGGATATGTGGTAGTGATTGGATTGGGTTTCTTATTGTAAGTATGATATCATCTGCAAATAGGGCTATTTTATGGGTTGAGTTGTTGTATTGGATACCATGGATATTGTTGTCTTGTCTTATTGCCTGTGCCAAAGGTTCCATAAGTAGAGCAAAAATTAAAGGTGACAGAGGGCAGCCCTGTCTAGTACCATTGGTTATATTAAATGGACTCGAAAGCATTTGGGATATTAATACTTGAGCTGATGGATTTTTATATAGTGCTAGTATTGCGTTATTAAATATAGTTGGAAACTTAAATTTCTCCAGTACCATTTGCATATAATTCCAATTTATTCTATCAAACGCTTTTTCTGCGTCAAGCGTGATGAACAAGGCTGATATATTTTTTTTATTACATTTATGTATTAGATTGATTATTTTTCTTGTATTTTCTATAGATTCTCTGCCTGGTACAAATCCTACTTGATTGGAGTGAATGAGTAAAGGTAAGTATTTGTTGAGTCTGGTAGCTAGAATTTTGGAGTAGATTTTTAAATCTGTGTTCAATAATGAAATTGGCCTATAATTTGTGGTTAGTGCTGGATCTTTCCCTTGTTTATGTATTGGGATAACCAGAGCTTTGGTCATTTCTTGAGGGAATATATTAGTTTCTATTGCTTTATTGAGTGTAGCTTTTAGGGATGGTATTAATAGTGTTTGGAATTGTTTGTAATATTCATTAGTTAATCCATCGGGTCCTGGCGATTTATTTGGTTTTAATGTTTTGATTGCTTGAAATATCTCTATCTCTGTTATTGGTTTACTTAATTCTTCTGATTGTTGAATTGTAAGTGTTGGGATTTCTAATTTTGAGAGGAATTCTTCAATATCTTTTGTAATAGGTTTGGGGGTTGATTCTTGGAGGTTATAAAGTTTTTTGTAGTATAGGCTGAATTGATCAGCTATTTTCTGTGGGTTAATAATTTTTTCTTTAGTGTCTGATATTATGTGTGTTATTTTTGTTTTAGCAGCTTGATATTTCAGTCTGTTAGCTAAATTTTTGCCTGCTTTGTCCCCTTGTAGGTAGTGGTTGGATTTTAGTCTTCTCAAAAGTCTATCATATTCATAAAGATTTACTTGATGTAGTTCGGTTCTAACTTTTTGGATTTCTTTTTTTATTGATTCTGTTGGTTGTGTCTTATGTTTTGATTCTAAGTCTGTGAGTTTTTGGAGAATATTCATTTTTTGTAATTCTCTCTTTTTTTTTGTATTGAGGCAATTTTTATGCATATGCCTCTTATATATGCTTTGTGTGCAAGCCAAATTGAGTTGATATCTGTTTCAGGTATCATATTGATTTGGAAGTATTGTTCCAATTCTTTTTTAATTTGTTCTTTAATTTGTGGTTGAGATAGGAGATATGAGTTTAATCTCCATGGTGAATATGGTTTTAGATTGTATGTTTCTGTTATGTCTGCTGTTACAGGGGCGTGATCTGAAATACATTCTTTATGGATGATTTTTGGATTTTTTGTAGAGTCCATTTATCTGTCAATATTAAATCTATTCTTGAGTATGTATTATGGGTTTGTGAGTAATATGAATAATCAATATCTGATGGATGGGTTACTCTCCATATATCATAGAGGTCTTCTTTTTTTAACCATTCTCTAAATTCCTTATTACCCTTGGTTCTTATATTTTTGGAGTCTCTCTCATGATCTAGAATTCGATTAAAATCTCCAAATACAAGTATTGTATTGTTCTTAAATTCTCTAGCCCTATTGATAGTTCTTTTAATAAATCTGAGTTGATTCTGGTTTGGTGCATATAAATTCACAATTGTATACATTAAATTATTTATCTTACAAGACAGTATCACATATCTTCCATTATCATCTATAACTTTATCTTTCAGTTGGAATGCCACAGAGTCCCTGATCAAGACCGCCACTCCTCTTTTTTTTTTTGAAAAAGTAGCCTGGAATATATTAGGGTATTTTTTATTTTTCAGCAGTATGCTGTCTTGGTGCAGCAGATGTGTCTCCTGGAGACATACTACATCTGCTTTTATTTCGTTAAGTTCTTTATTTAGTGAGAATCTCTTTTGTGGGGAATTTAACCCTCTTACATTATAAGTTACAGTTGTTAAAACCATTTTTAGAGGGTTCTAAATTTTGCTTTGGATTTTGGCTGTCAATCAGGGACTTCTCGGCCACATTATTCTCTTCTTATTTTCCTTACGTTCAGCATTCAAGGTACCATATTTAAACAGTGCAACTCTATAGATTATAAAAACAGTTAACAAATATAACATATAAAACATATAAAACATAACCTGTATATTATAATGATCCCAGACATGGTGGGAGGAGGGGGATTCTCCCATTCCAGGTTTCATTATTAAAACTGTGGGAGGCAAATACCGTGAGTTTGATTTTTAAGAGGTTTAGGGCTGGATATTTATCTTTAAAATGTTCCAGTTTGTTAAGAATCTGGTTGTTTGTCCTTGATATTTTTTCCATTTGTGGTTTTATTTTCCCTTCTTTGGGGAGTTGTAATCCAATCCTGTGGGATCTTCCTCTCTTCTCTGCCATTTTTAAATTCTTTAATTATTTTTTCTGGGATTCTCAAGTTCCATTCTTGGAATTTTTGTATTGCTTCTCTAGGTGAGGTAAGTTTGGTGATTTTTCCTTCTCTCATTATTGTTAGACTGACTGGGAATCCCCATCTGTATACAATGGAGTTGTGGTTGAGAATCTCTGTAGCTGTTTTAAATGTTTTTCTTTTTTGCATTGTGTTTTGTGAGAGATCTGCAAAAAATTGTAGATTCTTGTATTTATCTGGCAAATCTCTTGTTTCTGATTGATCTCAGAAATAGTTCTTTTGTTTGGAAGAAATGAAATCTCGTTATCACGTCCCTTGGGGCATTAGGAGGTGCATTTTTAGATTTAAACAACCTGTGTGTTCTGTCCAATTGAGTGCTAATTGGAGGAGTATTTGGTAGGATGATCTCTAGCAGTTCTTGCACATATTGTTCCAGTTCATTATTTTGGATTGTTTCTGGAATTCCTCTTATTTTTAAGTTGTTCCTTCTAGAACGGTCTTCCAAGTCTGCAACTTTATTTAACAAGTAGGATACTGAATCATCCAGTTGGTTATGGGCATCTGCTAGCTCATTAAATGAATTAGTGAACTGTTCCATTTTATGTTCAATATGTGAGGTTCTTTGAGTTATTTCTGTAATGTCCTTTTTTCCAGAATTAAGCATTTCAGCTATATCCAGTTTAAATGCATTGTGTTGGGATATAAGTAACTCCTTCATTACTGCTTCAGATATAGGTTTATCTGTGGCTGGAAAATGCTGTAAGAGGTTAATTGCTTTAGTTTCACTTTCATTTTGTGAAATGGAGTCACTTGATTTTTGTGTAAAGATTTGTTGGTGAGATATTATCTTTGTTTGTGAGATCTATTTCTTGATCTTCATGTATTATAATATCATGTGTAGGAGAGGAAATTTGCTTACTTTTGCTGATCATAGATTCATCTGGTGAAATCGAGCAATCCTCCTCACTGCTTGCCACTTCCAGCCTTTGTATTGAATCCATATGTTTTTGTTTGTTTGTTTTTTTCATTCCAGTTTTCTTTCTCCCCATTCTAGGTTTATCAGACTCACTTTTGGAGAGTTTTCCAGCCCTGTAAGTGGGTCTAAAGTGGAGTTTTACACGGCAGCTTCCAGGAGCTCTCAGTCCATGCAACTGCTCTCTGGGACTGCAAGCCACGCCCCCCCACTATATTCTATTCTATACTATCAAAGTATACTTTGTGTGGTATCAAAGGGGTTAAAGACGAAGGAGCAATTTTAATTTAAGTTAATTTACCAATAAAATTAAAAGGGCATTATAGTACTTTTTAAGATTTAATAAACTCACCTCTAATGGAGTACTACACAGTGGGGGTCTTTCAGTAATATTATCCAAAGGTTGCCCTTCATCCACGGTGATTTCCATTTCTGTATTTAAATTTGAAACTGTATTTCTCCCTTCTTCCTGATCGGCTGTGAATGCCAATAGGTTATAATACCACAATAGTGGCACATAAATATCATCAACCGCAGCGCTTGGCCTCTGGGAAGCTTTAACTTTGTTTAGTTCTTTTTTGAAGACAGTCCTCAAATTTTGGATTCTTGTTTTTACATATCTAACATTTGCTGAAGGATGTAGAGTCTTGCACAATAGAACCAATGTGTCATACACCTTCATATTTTATTGTGCGGTTTGAATAATCTGATGATTTAATCTTCCATAAACATGGATGGGATCTGTATACATCAATGAAATCCTTAAGAAATTCAGGATTGTTGAAAGTATTTATAATCACTGCAGGAGAAAACAATTGTTTTAGTTATCAATATTACAAATAAATCAGAAAAATAAAATAAAAACTTACCATTAATATACGTTAGTTCGAAGATCGAATTTCAAGACCCTTTCAAACAGTTAACAAACGGATGTTTCGTACGAAAATTATCTAACGTGTGTACGAGCCTTTAAACTTTCTATCAAAGTGATCCTTTATACCTAATATATGTGAATCCAATACCTATTATTAATTCACATGATTATTATCTTCCCTTTAAACTGAAAAAGATTGCGCTATGTCCTGCAGTATATACCTGTGATTAATACTATATATAGGATTACATGCGGGAGAGATACAGGGGAGAAAGTTTAACAATAAAAAAATAAATATAAAAAATAACAATAAAAAAGAAAAATAACAGTAAAAAAAAAGAGGGGAGAAAATGTCTAAATATTAGGGTTATTCAATAAAAGTTCTTATTGCTTAAAATGGTGCTACTTTTGCCCCAACCAATCAGATTTTAGCTTTCAAATGTTAAATAAGATCTGATTGGTTGGGGCAAAAGTAGCACCATTTTAAGCGATAAGAACTTTTATTGAATCTCCCTGTGTATGTTTAGATAGATGGTGTATCCTAAAGCTCTAGTTAATTTATTGTACACTTAACTTATATATTTAAATAGAGACAATAAAAAGGAACAACTCAATTCTAAAAGAATCAAATATTTGTCCCGTGGGTATTCTAGTTTACAATAGCATTTTATTAAAATGAAGCTTGAATTCTCTAACTGCAGTTACTCTTGATTAAGCATCACATGCTTCTAAGTGTAGCATGCCACCAAATGAGATTTTATAGGCTGATACATGTTCTGGCTGATAATTAAAGTAGACTATTAGGTTTTTATTGAAATAAATATCTGTGCTTTCATTAATAGTGAGGGTAGGTTATGTTGTTTATTTAATTTCTGTCATTAGAGCATTTTGCACAATATTGTTAATAATACCAAGAAATTTGTATGCATAGTTCTTATTGTCCAGCTATCGGGTATGTGTACATACTTCGCCATATGATTATTTGTTTATTAAATACATATCATGGTATTTATTAGTATTTATTAAACAGTTAATTCTCCTACCAAGCACCAACCAACCTGAACAAACCCAACATCTATCTTGAGTGTGTAAACTTGCAGAACCCCCCCGTGTATAAAATTGCCGCAGACACCTCCAGTCTCCCACCCCCTGAATGAAAAAAAATGTATCTGTCACACCCCTCTTAAACTCAGCAGCACGGATCATTTCGCTCTCCTCCAAAGAGAACCCCCAACCCTTTCATCAAACAAAGAATCAGATTCAATACATTGCTTATAACCTTTAAATCCCTTTGCTCTACTGCACCTCCCTACTTATCTTCTCTCTTGGTCCCTTATGTTCCAGGCCGTGCCCTCCGTTCCTCACAAGGAAATCTTCTCCACAGACCTCCAACTAACACTGCTGCCTCCCACCTTAAACCATTCTCTCTTGCTCTTCCCTACCTTTGGAACACTCTCCCTCTCTCGCTTCACCTGGTGACATCCATTAATGCATTCAAATGTAGACTGTTATCCTACCTCTCTGAGCATCAGCACAACAAATGATTGTTAGCCCTTTTAAGCATTTTGTTACCATCCCCCCACTTGTATCTGTATGTTGTCCCTCCCACTTAGATTGTAAGCTCTTCAGGTCAGGGATCTCATTCCTAATTTGTCGAGGCTTGTTGCACTTATATCAATTTATATATGTTGTTTCTTAAAGGGTATCTCCACTTATAAAATCAATACAGCCGCCAATAGCAGAGTTAATATAGATCTACACCTACCCCAAATTACAGCCTCCTCAAAGCAATGTATCAGAAGAAATCATGCTTCAGATCCCTGTACGCATTACAGGCATCCAATCCACGTCATTATAGATCATGCCTGCAAGAGAAACTCCCGACGTGCGTGCACAATTTTGCGCATGCGCGGAAGCATTCTTCAGTAGTCGGGAGAATTTGACCTGGCTTTTTCGTCCGACAACCAATGGGAACATTAGCATCATGTTCCCATGGCTATCAGCACTATCAGCGCTCGCTCACGCTCGCAACAAGCACACTGGCTCAGTATGTTCTGTTAACCCCCTCTACCTTGTAGAGGGTCTGCTGTCTCTACTCGCAGTGTCACAGAGCTTTCCGGTTCACAGTCCGGATCATTCGCACATAGCCGAGACACTCCTGCTCGCATATATGCGTTAACGAAAAGCCACACACATACGCGAGGAGGAGTGTCTCGACTATGTGCGAATGATCCGGACTGTGAACCGGAAAGCTCCGTGACACTGCAAGTAGAGACAGCAGACCTTCTAAAAGGTAGAGGGGGGGAGTTAACGGGGGGGGCATCATAGAGGGGGGCTGTCACAGAGGGGAGGCTGTCACAGATGGGGGCTGTCAAAGAAGGGGGACTGTCACAGAGGGGGGCTGTCACAGGGAGGACTTACAGAGGGGGTCTGTCACATGGGGTCTGTCAAAGAGGGCGGGCTGTCACAGAGCGGGGGACTGTCACATGGGGGGGCTGTCAAAGACACCCCCCCACACACACAAACACACAATTTGGTTCCTATAAATTCCATTACTTTTGCAGTTGATAAAAAAAAAAAACAAGTACTCCCAGCCTTCTTACATAAAGCCGTGTGGCTGAACCTTATAAATCCCCCCCTCTGTCTCTCCCTGCACTATCAGCTCTGATTCCTGTGAATAGATTATAGAGACAGGTAGAAAGGCTTTGTTTACATCAGGTATCACTGGGGTCAAGTGGGTGTGGCAGCATTCATGAATAGGCATGTGATGATGCACATTGACTGACAGCCCACCCAGCACAGTAGCAGACACACCCCAGAAACGAGCAGAACTTCCCCTGGCTGTTACAAACAGAGGGGATTTTTGGGAAAAAAAAGGCAGAAGGGGGGTTGGGGGAAGGTGAACTTTCATATAAAAAAAAAAGTTTTTTCCATCAATGGAGATACCCTTTAACCGATGTAGGAAATTGTATTTGAATTCATTTTTACCTATCTGTCTAATGGCTTGCACTTAACCCTTTGTTTGTATACTTTTTTTTAATGTACAGTGCTGCTTACCCAAGTGGCGCTTTATAAATAAAAGTATACATCCATACATTACCAACAGATGCCATATTCAATGCTGTTTTGACGCTTTACCCTGGGCAGTTTGATAACACCTCTTATCAATTCAATCAACAGCTTGCATTCAGAAGGTCCCTAACACCTGGCAGTTATATGATGATTGGGACACATACCAATGTATTTATTGTACATACCATCATATTCTTGTACATTCTGAATTGAGAGATCCAGGCAGATGACTAGCGAAACGTCTTCAAGAACTAAATAACAAGCCATCTGATCTAACTGAATACCAAAGAATAACCATGACCTGGAAGAATGAGAACCTTCAGTCATAGAAACCACAATTTGTTATCTGAAATGGGGTCACAATTTTCCATCCACTGTGCTGACAAACTACCGCTGTCATTAATTTGGTTGATCAGTAATGACATGAAATTTCCAAACAAAATTTTGTTTAAATAGAGGAATCCAATGCAGTTGGTCCTTGTATGGCCTGTCTGGTCCCGATATAGAATATGAGAAGCTGGGTGGGGTAGTGTATGTGGTAGTACAAGATATAGTGTAAGGTATCCAACGACCACAAACAGCCTCAACAGGTGTTACAAACAAATTTATTCAAAAATGCCACACAACATGTTTCGGGCTCCTCTAGGTCCTTTTTCAAGGACCTAGAGGAGTTCTGTGGCTACCATCTATAGTTAATAATAAAGTCTAGTATTCTTGGTATACTATAGGATACAGTGATGTAAAAACCAACATATATATATATATATATATATATATATATATATATTTTTTTTTTTATAATGTTTATATCAATCTGGCACATTTATAAACCTAAATTTGCCTACTGCATAAGATATAATATAATAAGATAGTGACCATAACAAGTATTTCACTTTTCTTACCTAAATGCATATTTTTAATATAACATGAGGTAACAGCATTTATGTGTTAGGATACATGTAATGACTAGAGATTTCCGAAATTGGTGTTTCATTTGGATAGTTGTTTCATGGAACCAATTGAAATTCTGAAAATCCAATTAAATTGGAATTTTGAAGTTTCTAAAGGATTTTTTCAATTTTAATGAATAGTTCAGAGTTTTAAAAAGTTGTAAAAATCTGTTGGATTATTGAAACTGGCATATTCAAATCAAAACCAGGTTTGTTTTGAAATTGGGATTCATCACTAGAGTTTTGAAATACTTTCAATGTAACACCAGGTTAGCATGGTACATGTTATTTTAAATATATGTGCCCTGATTCATATTCAAGTTTGCAATACATGCTTGAACTAGGTTATAGTAGTCAATAATATAATTATTAAGTGTATGTTGAATATATACAAAGTCTTATCTCCTTTTTTTCTATCTCCTTGCTGCTACTAATCTTGATCTCTGATCTATTTTAATGCACTAATATACAGGCCCTTAAGACATCATTCATGGAACAGCTGGATTTGTTCTTGCCAAGAGCTTAAATTTTATAATCGAGGAGAAACATAATTAAATACACATCTTTGTCTTTAAATTTAAACATAGAATTCTTTGTCTCTTATTAAAAACAGACCTATTGCATTTCACAGGGATAGCCCAGGAGGAAAAAGGGTTTAGATAGGCCAGTGGTGGGTGGAAAGGGGGGTGGGGCTAGCATAGGGGGTAGGGAGGCATGTGTATTAAAGTGTATGAATAGGATCATAATCTAAAATGTATGTTTGCAAATGCAAGGCGCCTGGCTGACAAAATGGGTCAATTAGAGATTATGGAGTTGAATGAAAAGTATGATGTAATAGGTATAGCGTGGTTGATACAGTTCTCATGACTGGGCTGTAAATTTAGAAGGATACGCCTTGTTTAGGCAGGAAGGAAAAAAGGAAAGTGGGAGGAGTATGTGTTTATGTTAAAAAAGAATTGAAGCCATATTTAAAAGAAGATATAACTGGCGATATGGATAGATATAAAGGTAACTGGAGGCTTAGGGAATAGTTACCATGAAATAGTGTCGTTTGGAGTATGTTATCGAAAGGAAAATTGTGCTGGGTTAACAAAGACTTTTAATTTCGGAAAAACACATTTTCCCAGGTTAAAAGTAGCTCTTCAGAATGTCAACTGGGATAAGGTATTATCATGTAAAGGTACTGAACAGAAGTGGACTGTGTTTAAGGGGATTTTAAGCCAATTCACATCTAAATTTATTAATAAATCCGCGCCCATGTGGCTGAATTCTGATATAAAGAGGCAAATGGAAAGGAAGAAAAAAAGCATTTAAAACCTTTAAGTTAGAGGGAACGGAAAGGGCCTTTAGGGATTATAAAAACCAACAAGGAGTGTAAGAAAGCAATCAAACTAGCTAAAATTAATAATGAAGTTAGGATAGCTGAACAAAGCATCACTAAGCCTAAAAATTTTTTTTAGTTAATAGTAAGAAGATAAGGATTGAAAATGTGGCACCATTAATTAATGGGGATAAATAAGTTACAGAGGATGGCAATAAAGCAAATGTCTTGAATATTTTTTTCCCCCTCTGTATACACTATAGAAGATCCAAGTACAGATATCATAGAGTATTGTAGTAATAATGGTATAAAAGTGCACTTTGGTTAACCGAGGATATGGTACAGAAAGAACTAAATAAGGATAATATTAATAAATCTCCTGGACCAGATAAAATACATCCTCGGGTACTTAGGGAGCTAAGTTCAGTTTTATCTAGGCCATTGTTTCTTATTTTTGCAGATTCGCTCATGTCCCGGATGTGTGCTTCTGGATTGGAAAAAGGCTGATGTTATTCCTATATTTAACAAGGGTAGTCGTTCACAGCTGGGTAATTACAGGCCTGTAAGTTTAACTTCAGTGGTCGGTAAGATACTGGAAAGTTTAATAAGGGAACATATTCTAGAGTATGTTTCAAGGACTGACATTATAAGTAGTAACCAGCATGGATTTAGGAGGAATAGATGTATAATGTATAAGCTAAGGTCTGTTGGTCTGGGGAGGCACATTTGTACATGGATAGAAAATTGGTTAATGAAAAGGATACAGAGAGTAGTTGTTAATGGGGCTTCATCATTATGGACTAAAGTGCTAAGTGGGGTGCCACAGGGTTCTGTGTTGGGGCCGCTTCTGTTTAATCTATTTATTAATGATTTGGAAGTGGGTATTGTCAGCAAGGTTTATGTATTTACTTATTGTCATTGAGCACCTCTTATATATACATTACTTTATTTGTTGATTGGAACTATCTAGTATGGTACTAGTGTCCCTACATTTCTGTGTCATACAGGTTTCTGTGTTTGCTGATGACACAAAACTTTGTTGATCATTAAAAACTTCAGAGGATGTGCAATCGTTGCAGGGGGATCTAGATTGTCACATTGGGCTGCTAAGTGGCAGATGAGATTCAATGTTGAGAAATGTAAGGTGATGCATTTTGCACTTAAAAATCCTTGTGCTACTTATACTATAAATGGCTCTGTGTTAAGTGAATCCCTGTTGGAATGGGATCTTGGAGTTTTGGGGAAGAAAATGTTATTTTCCCTCTTAACAAAGCATTGGTAAGGCCTCATTTGGAATATGTAGTGAAATTTGGAATCCTGTGAACAAAAAGGACATCTTTGAAATGGAAAGGGTTCAGAGAAGGGCAACTAAATTAATAAGGGGATTGGGGAAGCTTGAATATGAAGAGAGACTGGAAAAGTTACAATTATGTATGCTGGAGAAAAGGCGCTTGCATGGGGATATGATTACTGTGTATAAATACATTAACGGGCCATAAAATAAACTATCTGGGGCATTGTTCACCAATAGAGCATGTCAAAGGACGCTTGAAGCTGTGGAGCTGTCTTTCAGTGGACGTTGTTATGGCAGGTTCATTGGTCAGTTTAAAATAAAAGCTGGATGAGTTTCTGCAAACCAGGAATGTTGCAAGCTACTGGTATTGATACCAGAAGTATAGGAGTCAGGAAGGAATTCCCCCCCCCCCTTCATAAATTTGGTGGTTTTTTTGCCTTCCTCTGGATCAACAGTTAGGCAGGAAATGAGGATATTGCTAGATGGGTTGAACTTGATGGACGTATATCTTTATTCAACCTCAAATACTATACTATACTATACTAAAAACATATTGCTAGATGGTATATGTCTTTGAAATTCTTAATTTGGTTTATTTGAAGATCATGGTTTTGTGGGGTTTTTTTGGCATATAAAACCTTCATGTTTTGAATATGAACCCAATGGCTTTTAAAACATCTTTGTTCCTTAAGCTGTATATTAGGGGGTTCAACATGGGTACAACAGCAGTGTACAACAAAGACATCACCTTCTCCAGTTCTTGGTAATTTTGTGAGTCTGGTATCATGTACATGCTAATAAGGGTCCCACAAAATATTATAACTATAATCAGATGGGATGAGCAGCTAGAGAATGTCTTGGCTCTACCTGCAGAAGAATGGATCTTTAGAATTGTCCTGATGATATATCCATAAGAAATAAGTATTTGTCCAAATGGAATCATTCCTAAAAATACACTTTCAACAGGAAATAAATTCTTGATGTAGGTAATATCACTGCAGGACTCCCTTAGCACGGCCTTTAGGTCACAATAGAAGTGATTGATGTCCTTGACATTAAAGGAGGATAAATCACGGATTAGCAGATAATAAAATAATGAATTCATAGCTCCAAATATCCAGGACAGGGAGGCAAAGAGGATACAAACTCTCTGCGTCATGATTAGAAAATAACAGAGAGGACGACAAATGGCCACATAGCGGTCATAAGCCATAAAGGTGAGCAGGAAAAATTCTGCTGTAACACACAAAATAAACATAAACATTTGAGTGATGCAACCATTGAATGAAATGCTTGTGTCACCAGTGAAAGTAACAGCCATGAGCTTAGGGAGAGTCGACGAGACAAAGACAATGTCTTGGACAGCGAGGTTACAAAGGAAGAAGTACATTGGGGTGTGTAGTTTGGAAACCAAACATACAAGTACAGTAATTGTAACATTTCCAAATACAGATGATAGATACATCAGTAGAACCCCAGCAAACAACAGAATTTTGACACTTCCGTTTACTTTAAAGCTCAAGATATGAAATTCAGTAAATGTTCCATTTTTTATGAATGTACCCATTTTAATCAGAGGGAAAGTTTTGTCTGCACCTAACATTTATTTCAAATAAATGAAAAGAATTACATTTAAAGTTTATTCTAGCATTATCAGTTCAAAGTACAAGCTAAAAAAAGAACAAAATGAGCTGGTGGGTTGAGAGAGCAGCGCGGACATAAAAGATAAACAGCAGGTACTGGAGTCAATAGAATTTTGGGGGAATTATGAAAAAAATGGGGGAACAAAGGATTGTGGGTGACCTTATGGTGCAGAGCTTAGAACCATAAATTTGTTATCTGGTAATGAAGGCATTCTTTAATAATTTATATAACTGGGGGTAGACATTTTTTTAAAGCCTAAGCAGAGCAACAAGCCACAACTATAAAAATGTGCATAAGTTATCTGTGAGGGATAATTGGCTGTTCGGTTTATTAAATATTTACCAATTATGATATTGTTATAAACAAAGAACATCCTGGGCTTTTCAGAATCAAAAGGTATTAGACCTAACGTTTTAAAAAGGTTTCTAAATGCATGTCTATTTAAATTCTACATTAATGTTTGTCAACAGAGCCATATTTGAAACAGCACAAAAAAATGCAGGTCTAATAAAATCGAATAATTTAAGAAAATGTAATAATGTGAGAAAAATGATTTAACGTGAGAAATATTCTAAAATGGGAGAAAAATAAATCCTAGTTTCATGTTTAGACACAAATGAATTAAAGTGATAATATTAAATAATAGTTCATCACTTACAGTTCTATTTAACATTGTTACCCAGTCTAAAGAAATTGAAAAAAAAAGTTTAAAAGATAAATAGGTGAGAAAAGTATGATACCTGTAAAGGAATATCACTTTGTTTAATAGGTATAATGTAGATATAACAACCAACTGCTTCTTCCTCATTATCAATATTTTTTCTGTGCCATACAAATCAGATCTATATAAACATTACGTTATACACCTGGGATGTAACCATCCAGGGATTCAATGGGGGTCTGTTTCATTGAATATGTTTAGGCAAAATCCTAAAGGAAAATAAATGCAAATAATGAAAATTTTCAAAGGCTCATTAAAGGAGCAGTTAATAGACGGTCTAGAAATCCCAAAACACACACAAATAATAATGAAGGAATATTTTGTTTGTTTTTTGTTGTTGCTGCTTTAAGCTTAGCAAACTTAAATACATGTAGGAACAACCCATATATTTCCACTTTATCAGAAGTGTAGCCCCTTCCTTTTGGGCTGGTAGCAGGGAGAGCTAGTCTGTGCCATCTTCTTCCATTTGATTTCACAATCAACTGGGTGAGAGTGGCACCCAGATATCTCTCCCACTTTTCTATTCCCATTGACCTGAGAGGTTGCTTTTCATACCATATTAAATTGTATATGTGTGAGATTAAGCCTGAGCACTTTGGGGAACTACAACATAATTTGCCTAGTTTTGGGCAATCTATAATGTCAGGTTTTGGGTAATTTTCTCTAACAAAATGTATTATTTGGGAATATTAAAGCCACATCCTCGAATGTATCTTAAACTTTTCTTTTGCTTCCTCCCAGGTCATGGGGCTGTCAGCTATAACTAAATCTTCCACTCTAAGTATTCCTTTTTTTTTTCTCACATCGAGCTGAATACTTCAGATATACCTGGTGCTAAGGAGGGATTTCCCCATAGTGGGGTGTATTTGGATATATTTGTGATGTATCCCGATGCTCGTATATGTTTGTCCCAAATGTCAATGGAGTTCATTATATATGGGTTGGATTTCCAAAGTCCCCCTGGTCTATTCTTCCTTTTATTCCACAAGAAGCTATTTAACGAAAATGGGTATGATTGTGCTTGTTCGATCTGCCCCCACCTTGCTGAGTATGGTCCTGCTTCCCAACTCAGTGTTTGGGCCACCCTAGCTGCCCGATAGTATTGTTCAATCATCGGTAGGCCCCATCCGCCATGGTTGGGTCTTGGCGATATTGGTAGAGCTCGGAACAGGTACAATAAACTAGGAAGGATGGACATTTTCACTGCCGCTACCCTACCCCACAGGGAAATCTTATAAGGCATCCAGTCCTTTAAATCTCTTTTTAATATGTGTATTAACGGGGGGGGTAATTTCGATTTTATAATGTTTCTGGTTTGCTGGCCAACCAGGTTCCCAGATACCTGAAAGAATCTTTTGCCCACGGAAACTAAAAGTTTATAGTTATTAGTTTGATAACAGGTTTTATCTGGGTTTACTTTGAAATCTGAGACTTTACCGAATCTCTCTAGTAAATTGTATACATTTGGGAGAGAAGTTAGTGGTTTAAACAGTGACAAAAGAGTGTCATCTGCAAATACTGCAATTTTATAGTCCTCTCCCCCCACCCCTATTCCATATATTTCCGGATCTGCTCTTATGCTTGCTGCCAGGGGTTCTATACACATTGCAAACAGGAGTGGGGAGAGGGGGCACCCCTGTCTAGTACCATTGTGGCATCCCATGTGTGTTACTCTTGCATTTGGTGTGGTATTCAAGGGCATGACTAATTTCCTTTTATTCTAAACTTAGACAGGACCGCCTGGAGATAAGGCCAGGTGGCCTTGTCAAAGGCCTTCTCCACGTCTAAGGACAAAAACAAAGATGGAAGGCTTGTGTATCAGCTATATGGAGTAGGTTTAGGGATCTTCTTATTCTTTCCGTGGTTTGTCTATGTAGAATGAAGCCTGATTGATCCTGATGGATCAATCTTGGTAGAATATTGTTGAATAATGTTGTCTTAAAGCTAATATTTTAGAAAAGATTTTAATATCCATGTTTATTAATGAAATTGGATGGCAATTTGAGCATTGAGTGGTGTCTTTTTCTGTTTTCGGGATAACCGAGATGAATGTTTCCAGAAGGTCTGCAGAGAATTTCTCTGTTCGTTGTAGTATTGCATTGAAATAAGTTATCATATGTGAGAATAGAAATTTAAAAAATTTGTGGTAATACATGATCGTGAAACCATCTGGTCCCGGGGATTTACGATTTGGGAAGGAGTTTATCGCTCTAAGCAATTCCTCTGGTGTTATTGGTGCGTTGAGGTTTTGTAATTCCTTGTCTGTAATAGTGGGAACGTTGACTTTTTCTAGAAATTTGTCTATTTGTGTTTGTATTTTGGGTTAGTGGGATAGTATTTCCACTGTACAACTTCTGATCAAAATCACCAAACATCTGTGCTATTTTCTGTGGATCGTATTCCAAGTTCCCCCAGGGGTAGCGCAGTGGCAGCAGTTTGTGGGCTCTAAGTTTTGTGGATAGTTTGACATGTCCTGATGACGGCAAGATGCATGCCGAAATTCATTGACTGAGTTTTACATGTGGAAAATAAAAGTTATATTTTATTGAAGAAACACGAGGAGTGCACTGTGAATCTCTTGATACACTTATCTACAAGTTCGGATAGCACCCGGCTAGCTAACGAGAGTGCAGTATTGGAATTATTGGAATTTTATATATATATATCCCTTATATTATGTAAATATATTTATATCTCCATAGGAGATTGCAGTGAGATTTTAGGAGCTACCAATTTGGTGGGGGTATAGGATATTACATATAGGAAAGGTGTATATGTATGTGTGTACTATCTCACTATTACCATTTAAATGACCAGCAGTAAATGTATATAAAGTATAGCACAAATATACAAAATACATAAACTTACGTACAGAGCTGAGATCCCTATTTCAAAATGGAATGGTCAAAATGGGAGGTTAAACCACACCCATGTTTGCTCCATGTGAAAGGAAGTGTAATGCAAAGAAAGTTTCTGTCTGCTACACAGGGTGTGAAGTGTATTGTAATGGACATATACACCAAGGATCCTTATATACCACCTCCAGCCTGCAGGTGGTATCAGTGAGTAATAAAAGACAAGACATCCCTGCTCTCTATGGCTATGATGAGAGAAAGTAAAAGTAGATTGTGGTGAGTGCTTTTGAGAGATATTGACTGCAACACAAGACCCTGTGTATCAGATCCTGTGTATAAGACTCTGTATATAAGATCCTGTGTATAGGACCCTGTGTACATGATCCCTGTTGGGAGAACAAATTATTGGACAGACAAGTTACCTTATTGGATACAAACTCTGAAGCAACAGATAAGTGTACACCAACTTACAAGGACACACAATATACAGGCCTACAGGTTAAAAGTGGTGCACCATAGACAGGGACACCCCTGATTACTGCACATGTTATGTGGGGAACCTGTTTATGTGCACTGTCTTCTTTGTGCCAGACCACCAGAGTAACCTACTGTGTGTCATGCTACCCAAAATACTTCCATAAAGCAGTGATCTGGTACAAATTGGTGGCAGCGGTGCTGGTAATACCATTTATTCTCCCTGTTTTCTCTGTATATTTGTTCTCTGTATTAAGCTATGGAGGCTGCTACTGATAGTATTGATTTAAATCCTCCTGTCCTTGTACATGCAGGTGAAATTCCCCAATTAGACTCAGTAGCTCTACCAGGCCCAATTGCCAAACCTATTTTTAAACCTGATCTATTTTATAGGGTAACTAGGGAGTGGACTGATTGGCTAGAACAATTTAAATTGGCAGCCACTATTAATGGTTGGGATGATGGTGCTCACTTGAAAGTCCTTAGCCTTTTGCTTAGTGGTAAAGCCAGGCAGGTATACCAAGGATTTACTGTAATACTGAAATAAAAAGCAGTTATCAGTTGCTCTGAAGCGATTTTTTTTTCAATTAGATCTGTATAAAAGGGTATATAAAGGATAAATCCATTTCTTTTCGGAGGCGTCGGGGATTTTGCCGCTGGAGCGGGTCCAGCAGTTGGTTCCTTCCTACTGGGCACTGGCATTTGTTTCTTCCTATTGGGCACAGGAGTTTGTGCACTACTGGGCACTGGCATTTGTGCTTTCCTATTTGACAATCCATTGCATGTTGCACTTCTGCATCTTGCAGAAGATAGGCCATAGGGCTCCACTATTTTAGAAGCAAGTATTGCACACAGAGTGTTTTTCACTGTAGTTGCAGTTGCCCCCACTAACAGGCCCAGCAGTCCCCACCAGTTCCCAATTAGGCCCAGCAGCCCCCACTCAGGCCCCAAACAACCAGCCCCCAATTAGGCCCAGCAGCCACCAAACAACCACCCCCCGCTTAGGCCCAGCAGCCTCCACTCAGGCCCAGCAGCCCCCACACAACCCCTACCCCAACAGGTCCAGTACTTACAATTAATCAGGCAAAGGCACAGCAATAAGTAACTGTAAATCACAAGCAGAAAGCAGCCAGCCAGGGACCAACGCTCTGCCATAAGAGCTGGCATTTTCCCCTTTTATTAAAACCTGACCCCACCCCCAGCATGACGTCAGTGTGCAGCACACAAGGCCTGCAGAGAGAGATCCTGTGCTGTGATTTGGGATGCCAAGACAGTGGATACATTTTAAAATCCACTGCCTAGTTTGGACTTGAATATGCCGGGCACAGTAGCCACTTCCTTTCCTCCTCTGCCAACAAGCTCCACCTCTCTGGACATGCATGTGGTACTTCCTCCCTCTCCACTTGGCCCCGGTAAGCTACTCCCGCCCCCCACCTATTTAAATGCCACTTCCTTGAGCCACAGACAAGGTGCCACTCTGGTGAATTGTCTCATAGGGGCTCATTAGCGAGACGGCACTGAATATCCTTGTCAGTAGAGTAATTGACTGACAGGCCAGTTGGGTATGAAAGGTATAAGCCTATAGCTATAGAGGGCGATCTTATATATAGTGAAAGCAATAGAGGAAGCAATGTAGCAACATCTGCTCATTGAGCCCCCTAGGTGCAGCATATCAAGGTCATGGGTCCATCTTGCTTCCTTTTGTAAAAGTAACTTGTCTTTATCAGTGTCGGATCTAATCTCTGTATTTCAAAAGGCCCAACTATGATCATACATTTTAAACTAGAAAGGGGGTGAGACACTTTCTAAAAGTGGCGTGCCAAATTGGCAGCAAGCGCCTGACTTACGGATGACCTGTGGTTATTTTTCCCAACATAGTATAAGCCAAATGGGCAAGTGACAAGGTAAATCAGGTATCTACCATCACAGGAGTATCTATTTCTAATAGGGAATTGGTTTTTTTTGCCACTATGGGAGTGAACAAACTCTGCCAGTCATCATAGAGCAGAATGTAATACAATCTTGGCAACGGAAACATCCAGGTCTATGTGCACCCCAAAAATGTGTTTCTCGAGGGGAATTGATCTTAGCCAACCATCTAGTTGTTAGTGATTTGGCCATCCAAAAGTTCCATCCCCTCCTATACATATGGTGCAATTTGGTGTTCTCAAAGACGAATTGTTTGTCGTTTTGGATAAGCTCCCAATATTTTTGTGCCCCCTCACTGATTTTACCACTTAGCTGAGTGTAAGTTGTACGAAAGTTAAAGGGCATGTCCACCCCCAAAACTATAATCCCCCCAACTACTGGCCCCACCATGTAGTGTAGTTTAATCCTTACCACACATCCCAGCTCCATAGGGTTCTCCGGTAGTGCCCCCCAAAGTCCCAAAAACTGCCCACCAGGAGGCTAGCAGGTCCATATAGGACACTGCCTGCTTCCTGGCCTCCCGGAGATTTTGGCCATGCGTACTGCAGCTCTTCTCCCCCCTCTCCCTCTCCCTCCCTCTCCCTCCCTCTCTCGATTCCCTCCCCCTAGCGTATAACCATTAAAGTATAAGATTGCCCCTGGTCTCCCAGCCCCAACCGCTCTATTTATATGTTTATAAAGCTCCCCAAACTTTACTTACCTCTCCTCTTTCCTCCGGCAATGTGAGCTGCCGGCAGCCGCGTCCGTGATTGGCTGCCGCTCAGCCAATCACAGACGCGGCTGCCGGTCCCGCCCCTCTGCTTGCATTTTCTAGCAAGCAGAGGGCCGGGAGCGCGGCGGAGGAAAGAGGGGAGGTAAGTAGAGTTTGGGGGGCTTTTTAAAAAAATAAATAATGCGGTTGGGGCTGGGAGCCCATGGGGAATGCCATATAAAAAAATAAAAATTCGGGTGGACATGCTCTTTAAGGTTATTCTCCTCCCCATGATGTTGGGTTAGATTCAACTAATTTCCAAACATGAAATAACATCGAGTCCATTGTAACTGCTCAACCAACAGATTATTGGATAACCTCTGGAGCGTAGCCTGTCATACATTTCCTCCAATTGGAGTTCAGCACATTGCATATCCATCCATGTTATTTTGCAACACACAGAGAAATTGGCTGGAAATTATTCCCCCGTTTTTGTGTTCTATGAGCTTTTCTGTTGCAGGGTAAATAAATTAACTTTCAAACCATTTCATGTAGAGGTTAGCTAGCGATGATCACATCGCGACACCAGTTTGCTGAATAAAAAAGTTAGTGTTAAAATAAAAATAGTTATTAGACATAATGAATTGCAACAAATCCTATAAAAATTCCACAGGAGTGGCCTCACGACACGCCTCTATAATCTTATCCTGAGGGCGAATGGTGTACAGGCTTTTAAGGTGTCACATGTCATTAATAACATATTTTGCATAGAATACTTTTCTAGCAACAGTAATTCAATTGAATGTTGACTATCCCTTATGTATGACAGCATGCTTTTTACCAAAGGTTGGAGAAAGCTGTTCACAAAATGGGCTATTTGCTTCAAAATGGGAGGATACAATGAAGATACAATGAAGATACAATGGGTCTACCAGGGGGCAACCAAACTTGTGGATTTTAGGTAGTATAAGTATATATAAATATATATGATTGGACAACTAGGATGTTCAGTAGTGAGAAATTCACATTGTTCAGCCCCACAAAGAGCTTATTGTCTAGTTATATTTTAAACCCAATAGTAGGATCAAAATCACATTTATGGTATATATTGATATCATCTAATTAAGATATAATCTCATGTTTATACAAATCACGATTTAATAGCACTAGCCCCCCCCCCCCTTTGTCTGCTGCACAAATAATGACATTTTTATCCTCCTTAAGCATTTTTAGCTTTTAGATTATGGTATAGAGACAGACAGAGGTGAGGACCTTTGTGAACAGCAATTCAGAGAAGGGCAACTAAAATAATAAAGGGAACGGGGAGGCTTGACTATGCAAAGTTAGGTCTTTTTTTATTGAAGAAGTGACGTTTGCGTGGGGATATAACTTTATACAAATATATTCACTGCGCCATACAATGAACTCTCTGGTGCATGTTTTAATAATAGGTTTGTACCAGAGGACACGTAGACATCCTTTAAGATTGGAAGAAAAGAAGTTTCATCTTCAGGTTAGGAAAGGTTTCTTTACAGTGAGAACGGTGAAACTGTGGAACTGTCTTTCAGCAGATGTGGTAATGGCAAGTTCATTGAATAGCTTTAAAAGTGGGCTGGATAAGTTTCTAAAACTAAAAAAATATTGAGAATTACTGGTATTAATACATATACTGTAGTTCTGGTTGGTACAGGATACTATATAATATTGTGAATTACTGGTATTAATACATATACTGTAGTTCTGGTTGGTACAGGGATACTATATAATATTGAGAATTGCTGGTATTAATACATATACTGTAGTTCTGGTTGGTACGGGGATACTATATAATATTGAGACTTACTGGTATTAATACATATACTGTAGTTCTGCTTGGTAAAGTTATACTATATAATATTGAGAATTACTGGTATTAATACATATACTGTAATTCTGGTTGGTACAGGGATACTATATAACATTTAGAATTACTGGTTATGCATATACTGTAGTTCTGGTTGGTAAAGGGATACTCTATAATATTGAGAATTACTGGTAATAATACATATACTGTAGTTCCGGTTGGTACAGGGATACTATATAATATTGAGAATTACTGGTATTAATACATATACTGTAATTCTGGCTGGTACGGGGATACTATATAATAATGTGAATTACTGGTATTAATACATATACTGTAGTTCTGGTTGGTACGGAGATACTATATAATATTGAGAATTACTGGTATTAATACATATAATGTAGTTTTGGTTGGCACAGGAATACTATATAACATTGAGAATTAATAGTGTTAATACATATACTGTAGTTCTGGTTGGTACAGGGATACTATATAATATTGAGAATTTATGGTATTAATACATATACTGTAGTTCTGGTTGGTACGGGGATACTATATAATATTGAGAATTAAAAGTAATAATACATATACTGTAGTTCTGGTTGGTACAGGGATACTATATAATATTGAGAATTGCTGGCATTAATACATATATTGTAGTTCTGGTTGGTATGGGGATACTATATAATATTGAGAATTACTGGTATTAATACATATACTGTAGTTCTGGTTGGTACAGGATACTATATAATATTGTGAATTACTGGTATTAATACATATACTGTAGTTCTGGTTGGTACAGGGATACTATATAATATTGAGAATTGCTGGTATTAATACATATACTGTAGTTCTGGTTGGTACGGGGATACTTATTACTATGTTACTATGTCTATGTTACGTGTTACTAGGTTACTATTTCTGCAACCAAATGATTGGTTTTATCGCACCTCGTGCGGATTTGGTTGTGCAGATGTGATCAGTCAACTATGTAGATAGGAGGTCGACCACGGGACCGGGAAGTTCATGCTGGGGATAACAACCCTAAGGAGAGTCACACGCTCAATCTGTGAGCGAGAAAAGACCCCAAACCGCCGAGCGTAATGCGAGGAAGCCGGTTTCGGCGAGTATGTCCACGTAGTTGCGTTCGAAGTCTGCACCGTGAAAAAAAAACAGACAACCCGGCGGGGGGGGGAGGGAAAAAAACCAGGCAGCGAAGGAGATAGAGAGAGATAGAGAGAGAAGAGAGAAGTATAGAGAGAGAGATATATAAAAGGATTTTCGCACGGTCCGAGGGATCAGAGACATTGGGGCCGCATCTTAACTATCACGCTGAAGACAGTGGTGAGTTGTGTTTAGGTGTGCGCACACTG
Source organism: Hymenochirus boettgeri (assembly GCA_019447015.1). Taxonomy (NCBI): domain Eukaryota; kingdom Metazoa; phylum Chordata; class Amphibia; order Anura; family Pipidae; genus Hymenochirus; species Hymenochirus boettgeri. The sequence continues at coordinate 245,450,852 of CM033471.1, forward strand.
CGAGTTGATATCCTCCTTTATGGGGATTTCATGCGTGGCGGATACGGATCTGCCTCATTGATGTACTTTGACTGATGCACACAGTTTGCTACGCCTACTGCAGGTCTATTCTTCTGCACTGCTACTGCCAGTCTATCTATGCTACTGCAGTCTAGTCTTCGCTAACTGAAGTCTATTCTTCTGCGCGGCTTTTTTTTTACTATTACGCAGTCTATTTCTTCTGTACGCAGTTATTCTGCTTGCTACTGCTACTGCAGTCTATTCTTTCTGCTACTGCTACTGCAGCTATCTTCGGATGACCTACGCAGTCTGTTTTCTTTTTGTCTGTAATGCACGGCAGGTCTATTCTTCTGATATGCTACTGCAGTTCTATTCTTTCTGCTTCTGCTACTGCGTCTATTCTTCTGCTTACTGCTAACGCAGTCTATTCTACTTCTGCTACTGCAGTCTATTCTTCTGCTACTGCTACTGCAGTTATTTCTTCGCTTCTTGCTATGCAGTCGATTCGACTGCTACTGCAGTCTAGTCTTCTGCTTACTGTAATGCAGTCTATGCTTAATTGTTTATTTTTAGACTTTGCCTGACAGGTTTGTGTATCTGTTTCTTTGGAGCTTTTATTTTCTTCATGTACATTTTAGATTTCAGCTGGATAGCTGTTTGACAGTGTATCGTATATTGGTGATAGTCTGGGACTTTGATGTATTAACGCTAATATATACTCCTGCTGCCTGGGCTTTTCTATCCCACCAGCCGGGTGTTGTCTTTTTTTTATTGTTATTGCTTTTAGTGCTGTCCTATTGAGAGGACACCACGTAGTTTATTTACCTGAGAGGTAGGAGACTCGGGAGGGATACCCGGGTTTGTCTCAGATATTTTTATTTCTCTTTTACCTTTTAAAGTTCCTTTACATAGATTTATTAAAAAAAAGATGAGACACTTGTACCTGAAAAAAGAGCAAGTAAATCAGCATGGCAGCCCATTCAGACTTTGTATTGTGGAAGGAACAGGGACAAATTGCTGTTTATTAGCCCAATTAGGGATATTGTGTATTGATATTATAAATATATAGAAGGAATAATAACAAATGGTCCTTTAGCCAGGAGAGAAACAACAACGGTGGATAAAACAATGTTCACTATAGTAACCCAGACTCCAGTGGAAATGGAGTCTGCCTTGAGAACGAGAAGTATAAAACGACTTCGATTGGACCAGATCTGTGACGGTGAGAGACGGGAACATTGGAACACGCACCACAGAAATAGACAAACCAATGTTAACACACAGAATTCACAACCATTGTACACCACACAAAATCACAAAACACTGTAAACACACAGAATTCACAAAAAACACTGTAACACACAACAAGACAATCACAAACATTGTAACACACACAGAATTCACAAACACTGTAACACACCGAATTCACAAACACGTAACACACAAATTCACAAACACTGTAACACACACAGAAGAATTCACAAACATTGTTACACACACAACAGAAGTTCACAAACATGTAAAACAACAATAATTCACAGCACGGTAACAACAAACAGATTCACAAACCCTGTAACACACACCAGAATTCACAAACACTATTAAACACACACAGGAATTCACAAAACAACGTAACACCACCACAGAATTCACCAAAAAAATTGTACACCAAAAGAATCACAAACACTGAAAACACACAGAATTCACCAAACGTAATACAAAACAGGAATTCACAAACGGAACACACAAGAATTCACAAAATTTGTAAAAAAACATTTAATTTCACAAAACATGTAACACACAAAGAATTCACAAAAAAGAAACACTTGTAAAACACACAGAATTCACAAACACTGTCAAAACACACAGGAATTCACAAACACTGGAACACCACACAGAATTCACAAAACATTGTATGTAACACACACAGAATTCACAAAACATTGTAATACACACAGGGAATTCACAAATGTTGTACACAAAACAAGTATCTCACAAAACATTGTAAACACCACACAGATCCACAAAACCACTAACACACAGAATTCACAAACATGTAACACACAAGAATTCACAAACATTGGAAAACACACAGAATCACAAACATTTATAAAACACAACAGAATGCACAAATATAACACACATAGAATTCACAAACGTTAATTACACACAGAATTCACTAAACTTAAACACACGCAATCACAAACAATTTAACACAAACAGAATTACACAACAATAAACACACACAGAATGCACAAAACACTTAAAAGCACACACGTATTCACAAACATTGTAAAAACACACAGAATTCACAAATATTAACCACACAGAATTCACAAACGTAAGTACAAACAGATCACAAACGAAACACACACAGAATTCACAAAACAGGGTAACACACACAAATTCACCAACACTTGTTAACACACAATTCACAACACACGGGAACACACACAGAATTCACAAAATTGTAAACACCGAATTCACAAACGAAACACACACAGAATTCACAAACGTAAAATCACACAGAATTCACAAAACATGTAAAACACACATTAATTTCACAACATTGTTACACACACACAATGCACAAACACGGACACACACACAGAATTCACAAAAACTATTAACACACATCCCCAGAATCCACAAACACTGTAAACACACACAATTAACCAAACACGAACAACCACACACAAATTCACAAAACACTGTTGTAACACACACAGAATCACAAACACTGTAACACCAAAGAATTCACAAACACTGTAACACACACAGAATCACAAAATGGTAACCACCACTCATTTGAATGCACAAAACACGGTAACACACACAGAATCACAAAACACTGTAACACAACAAATTCACAAACATTGTAACACACACAGAATTCACAAGACACTGTAAACAAGAATTCACAAAACACTGTTAACACCCAGAAGTCACAAAACATTGTTGGCCAACAGGAATTTTACAAACATTGTTATTCAAAAAAACATTTAATCACACACTGTAACACACACAGAATTCACCAAACCCTGTAAACACACACAGGATTCAACAAACACGTACACACCAGAATTCACCACAACACTGTAACACACAGAATTCATAAAACATTGGAAACACACACAGAATCAACAAAACATCTGACACACACAGATTCACAAACCCACTGTTAAACACACAGAATTCAAAAAACATTGGGGGGCGTATTGATAACAGAAACCGAATGGAAATATAAACACATATACGTGGAGTTAGTTATTATTAATCCCATTGTTTTTCACAACCGGTTGTTAAATGGAGCTACTCTATGTGGGCTAAGATTCTAAAGCGGAGTGCCTTCAGGGTCTGCTACTGGGCCACGTCAGTTGAATCTGTTTATAACATGACTTGAAGGCGGGTCATTGAGAAGCCAGGTCTTCTGTGTTTGCCTGATGACACTAAAAACATGCAGAAGCTTGGAAACTAATATGATTGGCAAGTGCTGCAAGCAGACCATAAATTATCAAATGGGGCGCAGAAGGCAGATGGATTCAATGTTGAATAATGTAGGTGGGATTTGGGAGGTTTAATAATCCTGTGCCACCCCATACACACATAAATAACTCTGTGTAAGTGATCTGTAATGAAAAATTTGGGGGTTTCTGGGTAGGTAGACTAACAGACTTGTTTTATAGGCAACCAATGCCAGGTAGCAACGAGCTAGAGCTAGCAAAGATATTGTCTTGTAATAAAATCGAGAATGGATTCAAGAGGAAAAACTATATCCTCTTTACAAGGCCTGGTAAGGCCGCATTTGGATATGCAGTGATGTTTTGGAATCCCATATACAAAAAGGGACTCTTGGAAATGCAGCAGTTCAGAGAAGGGCAACTAAAATAATAAGGGAAGGAGGGGCTTGAATTAGCAAAGTTAGACAAGTTAGGGCGTTTACATTGGAAGATACTTAAATATATTACTGCGCCATACATGAACTCTCTGGTGCATTGTTTTAAATAGGTGTACCAGAGGACAGTGACATCCTTAAGATTGGAAGAAAAGAAGTTCATCTTCAGGTTAGGAAAGGTTTCTCTTACAGTGAGAACGGTGAAGTGTGGAACTGTCTTCAGCAGATGTGGTAATGGCAAGTTCATTGAATAGCTTTAAAATGGGCTGGATAAGTTTCTAAAACTAAAAAATATTGAGAATTACTGGTATATACATATACTGTAGTTCTGGTTGGTACGGGATACTATATATATTGAGAATTACTGGTATTAATACATATACTGTAGTTCTGGTTGGTACGGGATACTATATATATTGAGAATTACTGGTATAATACATATACTGTAGTTCTGGTTGGTACAGGGTCATATACTGTAGTTCTGGTTGGTACGGGGATACTATATAATATTGAGACTTACTGGTATTAATACATATACTGTAGTTCTGGTTGGTAAGGGTATACTATATAATATTGAGAATTACTAGTATTAATACATATACTGTAGTTCTGGTTGGTACAGGGATACTATATAATATTGAGAATTACTGGTATTAATACATATACTGTAGTTCTGGTTGGTAAGGGAATACTATATAATATTGAGAATTACTGGTATTAATACATATTGTAGTTCTGGTTGGTACAGGGATACTATATAATATTGAGAATTACTGGTATTAATACATATACTGTAGTTCTGGTTGGTACAGGGATACTATATAATATTGAGAATTACTGGTATTAATACATATAATGTAGTTCTGGTTGGTACAAGGATACTATATAATATTAAGAATTACTGGTATTAATACATATACTGTAGTTCTGGTTGGTACAGGGATACTATATAATATTGAGAATTACTGGTATTAATAAATTTACTGTAGTTCTGGTTGATCCAGGGATACTTTTTTCCAATTGCCATTTGGAGTCAGGAAGGAATTCCACCCCCCTTTTTAGCTGTTTTTTTTTTTGCCTTCCTTTGGATCAACTGTTTGGTAGGGTTAAAAAGGAGGGTGAAAAGGTTTGACTTGATGGACGTATGTCTTTATTCAACCTCAATTGTAACTATGTTAATGTCACAGTTAAATGGCAGATCCCAACTACACACATACCAAGGGAGTTTAGAGTATGGTTAGGTTTCATTGTTTAAACACCACTAACCAAACATTGCTGGTGTTCCCTCTAATCAGCAACAAAACTGTTATTGTGAAAATCATTATAACATGTTGAGTACTTATGGGATCAAGAGCCCAAGGTCTTGAGGGTATTCATTATTTCAGAGATGTTATAACAAATCCCCAGACAATTTTCACCCTAAAGACTGCAGATATAGAGATGCACAGAATGGATAAATATAAAATACCAACAAAATATCATTACATTCTGTATAATACCAAGTGTGGCATTATGTGTATGACTTTATGAAACTACAAATAGCTTGAAAATGGCAATTGTTGTTTTAAACAGGTAGGATTTTGTCCTTTCACTAATGACAAATAATCAGAAGAGATTTTTTTTTTGAGCTGTGAACATTGACAGAACAGGTTAATACAGATTTGCATTTGGAAAATCTTTTAAATTTTTTCTTTATTAGGTAAAATGCAAAGAACCAATAATCAAACACTGTCCTTAACAGCTAGAAAAATACGTTATACCTCTTCGAGGCTCTACAGATAAACATGGAGATACTCTGTGCAGTGTCTAGTCAGACAATTAAAGCAGCAGAATGATTGAATATGACCCGTTTTTCCCAAGTCGTATGTAGATATTTCTACGCAACTTGTCACTCAAAGTGCCAGTGGGGAGGATCTGACCTGAGCGACGAGGGAGATTACAAGTAAGTAGTGCAGGACTTTTGTAAAGTACCCAGAGGTGAGGGCTTAGCGTTTTAGGTCTTCACCCTAGGTACTTTGCAGGAGTGGGGGGAAAGGAACGAGGGGGAGGTGAGTATAATTGTCCTTTAAATGTTCTCTATACGATTTCTTATATTCAAACCCCCAGTACGTGCTAACTTTTCTTTTGTATACTGTATTTCTTTTTCGTTGCATTTATTGAAAACACGTTATACTAAAACCACCTTGGTTTTCTCCCTGTAGCGCATGCAATGGACATAATTATGTAAATTATTGTATATATACTGTATAATGGAGAACGGGACGACAGTTAAAGAATTTTACTTTGTTGAAGTCTTAAACAAGGCTGGAAATCGGGTTTCTCTCATTGTTGTTATATTGTTTATTTATTTAGTAGGAATCATTTGGAATTTAATTATATTCACCCTGGTTTGTGTAGATTGTCACTTACATACCACTATGTATTTCTTACTGCAGCTTCTCTCCTTGGTAGACATTAGTTTTACAACGACCACGATTCCTAAACTGATCGATATTTTACTCCGCGGTAACAATTCCATTTCCTTCGTACACTGTTTCATCCAGTTGTACTTTGTGACCTTAATGGCGAGTGCAGACGATGTGCTATTATCTTTCATGGTGTATGATCGCTATGTGGCGATTTGTAAACCATTGCAGTACCACATTATTATGAACAGGAAGAAATCACTGCTGTTTTTAATAGGAACTTACCTGCCTTGCTGTATAAATGCCCTGTTTGTTACCATTCTTGCATCGAAATTATCATTTTGTCATTCTAATAAGATCGATCACTTCTTTTGCGACGTCAAAGCAATGGCCAAAATATCCTGTTCGGACAGTAAGTTTCAAACAATGATCTACATAGAATCAATGGTGTTTGGACTCATTCCCCTTTCAATCATCTTAGCATCTTACATCAAAATTACGACCATTATCTTCCACATTAAGTCTTTCAGTGGCAGAAGTAAAACCTTCTCTACTTGTACATCTCACCTCTTGGTCCTTGTACTTTTCTATGGGACAATATTGTGTCGGTATTGCCAACCTCAGTCGGAGCATTCAAGCGTACTAGATTCAATGTTTTCATTTCTGTTTGTTGGGGTAACCCCCATGTTAAACCCTTTAGTATATAGTCTACGCAACAAAGAAGTGAAGAATGCAATGTTTCGACTTTTCAGTCCAAAATCGAAGTAGATGATTATGTGTACTAGGTGTGAAATGTATAGTAAAAATATGAATTCTTTTGAAACTCAGAAAGTGGCAGATTTTTAGTTCATGTGTTGACTTCAATCCTTTAAGAAATAGGCAATGTCTGAAGTTGCACTCCGAGGTGAATTTAGAAATTTATTTTAAACCACACATCAAAGGCACAACATTTCGGGGAATTGCCCCCTTCTTCAGGTGCTGTTTACCTGAAGAAGAGGGCACATTCCCCTGAAACGTTGTCTTTGATGTCACGAACATGATGTCCCCCAAATTCACAAATTGTTGGTAATTTATACCCTGGAATGTGTCCCAATCAGCATATAACTGCAAGATGTTAGGGACCTTATTCCCAAGTGTTGATTTGTTGATTGCACTTTGACTAAGGGGTGTACAAAGGGTAGGGCATCAAAACAGCATTGTATATTGTTGATTGGGACACATTCCAGGGTATTTATTGACTACAGTTTCTAGTTCAACTCTAAGCATAAACAAACTATCAATGCACACCAGACTTATAGCAAATAGTGTTTTATTAACACGTTATGTTTCGGTGGCACCTGTCTGAAGAAAGTGCCATTTTGCCACTGAAACATCACGTGTGTTAATTAAACACCATTTGCTATACACCATTCCAAATTTACTTACACACGTATACACATGCAAGTGTATTTACGACCCCTAAAATCTGGAATGGTTATGTGCTATAACAATGTTTTTTTCAGGTCTTGTGTAGAGCATTTTTTTTGGGCCCATCATTATTTTTGCTGCTCCAAAAATGTTGGAAAATGCCACAAACAACATTTGTTGTGTGTTTTAGAAATTCAAAGAGATGATTTACCACACAAGGTTCATACACTGGCTTTGCTACCCATTGTTTTTTAATATTTTTATTGGGTGGTATGTATTGTGTACAACAGTAATATAAAGAGAATATTTGTACAATAATAAGTCATATTTCAGCATTAACATTTTCTTTAATTTTATTTCCCTTACTCCCCCCTCCCTCCCATCCCACTGAGACATATTTAAACCTTAACATTACTGTTTCTCCCTCCCATCATCCCTCTCTGGGGAGTAAGTAGGTGAGTCTCCCATCTTCAGTAACCAAGGGGACCAGATCTTGTCAAATGTTTTCATTTTTCCTTTAAGAGAGTGAGTAAAACTTTCTTATTTATCAATTGTTGTTGGGGTGGCATATCCTATTTCCATGACAAATAGAGGGGTCCAAGGATTGGGGGAGAGGGTAAGGTATAATATGTTATTGATGAGTTCAAAGCATTGTTTCCAAGTTACTTTTCCGCACGTCCAGCAGCAATGGAGTGCGTCCGCCGTCTCTCCACAATCTCTAAAACAGTATGGTAAGATATTTTGTTTAGTTTCTTTGGAGTGATATACCATCTATTTCTTCTTGAATTATGGTGTTAAGGGAGCATTTATGCATGTTTTGAAATATTTCAGACCAGGCGTCCCATTCTGTTTCATGATTGAGTGCGTTTTCCGAGTAAAGCATATGGGTAGTTTTGTCTTGATATTTAGCTTTGTTGATCCAAGAGTAGATTTGTGAGATCAGTTTGGTTTTTGTTGGTTTCTTAAAGGAACAAGTATTTGGCATCCGTTTCTATTGTTCACAGGTTGGTGAGAACGCTTATTCCCACCTCCCTGTGAATAATAGTACACTCGGGGGACCTGGAACTTACCTTACCGCGCTCCTCTCACCAGCCAGTCCTTCACTGACAGCCGCTTTGTCCTGACCGTGCCCTATCTTAGGCGCATGCGCACCAATACAAAAGCTGCTTGGTAATATTGTTTAAGAGAGGGAAGTGATAGTCCTCCTTTCAATTTGGGACGAATTGCCTCGGAGATTCTAGGTTTTTTATCGTTCCAGACAAATGTTCTAATTGCTGTTTGTAGGGATTTGAGATTGGACAATGGTACTGGGATTGGGGGAGCTCTATAGAGGTACAGTATACGGGGGAGTGTGATCATTTTAGCGGAGTAATCTCTAAAAAATAGAGATATATTGTATGCCGTCCATTGTTTTAGTTGGTTGAGTAGTTTTGTGTAATTGAGTTGGTGTGCCGGGTCTGCGCTAACTTGGACTAGCGCAGACCCGGTGAGGGTTTGTTGCCATCGGAATGGGAAGATGATTTTTATAGTGTTGGGTGTTAGTCCTATTGGTAAGGCGTTTGATTTATTATGATTAATCTTGAAGCCGGATACCTTGCTAAATTTTGAGAGTTCTTGAAACAAGTATGGGAGGGAGGTTTGAGGGTGGGTAAGTGTAATAAAGGTGTCATCTGCAAATAATGCAATTTTATATTCATTATTACCAATTTTAAGGCCAGTGATGTTATTTTGGTCTCTTATATTTGCTGCCAATGGTTCAATGCAGAGAGCAAAGAATATGGGGGATGGGGGGCTGTATCTATCCCATGTTGTTTACTTTGGCGGTTGGGGATGTGTACATGCTAATTATTGCTTTATGGAATGCTCCATTTATGCCGTGTCTTTTAAGGACTTCGCTCATGTATTGCCAGGATATCCTATCAAATGCCTTTTCGGCGTCTAGTGATAATGAGAGAGAGTTGAATGTTGTTTGGCGTAATAGAGTTGTTGAAGGATACGTCGTATGTTGTCCGTAGTCTGTTGTCCGTAGTCTGTTAGCCGGGGACAAAAACCATTTGATCCCCATGAATTAGAGAGGGAAAGATATAATTTAGATGGGTAGCTAGTATCTTTGCAAAAAGTTTGATGTCATTATTGATGAGGGATATAGGATGGTAGTTAGCTTGGTCTTCAGGGTTTTTCCCTGGTTTGGGAATCACTTTGATATTAGCTCTTAACATGTCCGGATGGAATGTGTCTTTTATTCTTTTAGAATTTTATTGAATAAAAGGTTTAGTTGGGGTATAAGATGTTTTTGGAATTTTTGTAGTAGGCGGATGTGATGCCATCTGGTCCCGGTACTTTTCCACTATTAAGTTGTTTTCTTTAATTTCAATTACAGAGATGGGAGCATTAGTGATATTTTTTCATTGTCAGAGAAGGGAGAGATGTGGATGTTAGATATTTGTTAATAAGGTGTTGTAGAGGTTTACCTGATTGTTGCATTGTGGAACCATTGTATAGAGTGCTATAGTAATCTGTGAATATGCTTGTGAAGGTTCTCATTCATCCAGGTCATGGTATATCTGTTGTATTCAATTAGATCAACTGGACTTGAAATGTAGTTTTTTCTTGAGACGTTTCGCTAGTCATCCGACTGGCTTTCTCAATTCAGAATGACTTGTACAAGAATCTGTGGCAATTATGTACCCTGGAATCCCAATTAGCATTCACACAGCCGTGTTAAGGGTGTGATTAGATAGTGGCTAAGAGTGTTTATGAACACCCAGAGTAAGGTGTTAAAACAGCATTGTACATGGCAGACAGTTGAGGAGGAGCCCTTAAAACTTGTGAATATCCAGACTGGGCCTTTGTCAAAAGAAGTAGAAGGAAAGAAAAGAACACAAATACCAACAGTGAAGGGGAAAAGCAAGACAGGAGAAAGAACATGGTCTCCCATATGTAGCAGGGGTCTCCGAGAAATTAAGAGATTTCAAAAAACACGTATCCCTGTCTGCTTTAAACCGAACAACACACTGAGACAGCAATTGGTACATCCAAAAGACCCAATACCAAAACACAAGAAAGCGACATCATATATGCGTGCAGTGCAGTGAAGAATGCTCTGATTTGTATGTGGGGGAGACCAAACAGCAACTGCATCAACGTATGGCCCAGCACAGAAGAGCCAATTCCTCGGGTCAGACTCACCGTGTATCTGCATCTTAAGGATAAAGGACTACCTTTGAAGATTGTAATGTTAACAACTGGCGAAGGAACGTGACTGGTTCAAGAGAGGTGTTAAGGAGGCCATTTATGTGAAAATAAGAAACCAAGCCTAAATAGAGGTGGGGTTTCGACACCAACTGTCTGCCATGTACAATGCTGTTTTAAACACCTTACTCTGGGCGTTCCTATAACACCTCTTAGCCACTATCTAATCACACCCTTAACACCTGGCTGTGAATGCTAATTGGGATTTTCCAGGGTACTAATTGCCTCAGATTCTTGTACAAGTCATTCTGAATTGAGAAAGCCAGTCGGATGACTAGCGAAACATCTTCAAGAACTACATTTCAAGTCCAGTTGATCTAATTGAATACAACAGATATAATCTGTGAATAGGTTTTACTATTTAATTGGGTTGTAGATGAGGGCGACCCATTGTTTTTTGTGTTTTGGAACACAATGTTATGGCTTTTTTTCACCAAGTGGCCATTTGATGGTTGTATTAACTTTTATGGGCATATTTATAGGTTTATTAAACTTTTTGCCTTCTTTAACGAAGACTTTTCGCCAATTTGGACTTTTCGCTATTTAAAAGCAGTACCAATGGCATTAATGCTACTTTTCGCTTTTCGCCATACATCGCTGTGGTTACCACTCAAGCATATTTATAAAATGGCGGAAAGTGTTTTTTGAGTTAAGTTCACGCCAAGTCTAAGGTGCGAAAACGCATAAGTGCTATTATTTAGCCTGCCAATGGGTCCATAGAGGTGTCAGTACATTGTGGAGTGTTACTCAATACTAATAAGTACTCAGGGGGGTGTTAGACTATTTTCCAGCATTTACTTAATACAATCTGTGAGTTCGTTTTTAAGATTTTTTTTTTTTAAGATTCAGATTTTCTTTCTTTACCAATAAAGTTAAATGGGGTTCTGAGGGCATATTTATAAGGGGCATTATTTTGCTTTTTTTCCCAACCACCTTTACCACAGTTTTTTAAACTTTCAACTTTTTTTCAAGGCGATTTTCATCAAAGCAAAAAATATCTAGCAAAAAGTAGCACTAATAATGCTGAAAAAGCTCAGCACATATGATGGTTAATAGGTAATACTCCCTGCTAGTTTTAAGTAGTATTAAATTGGTTAATACACACTGAACACCTATCTTTGTTATTTAAAATAAAAATGTTGTTTTTTTCAGCCAAAGATATAAATAGTATAAAACTCAAAAGGCGAATTTTCTCTATTTTATTAATAGGACATTTTTTAGCATTGCTTATATTCAGCAAACTGCAGCTAATTACCAAACCAGTTCCATTAATATGGGAACATTCCATAGTGCTGTGTAAGGAATAGTCATGTTAATGGAACATTCCAGTATAAGTAAGTAATGATGTTTGGCGAAAATTCTGGTAAAACTGCAAAAAATCAACAAAAGGAGAAAAGGGGCAAAAAGGTGAATTTTCTCCTTTTAAATGGCTTTAAATAAAAAAAAAAATGACACAAACACTCTGGAATTACAGTAGAAGCAATCTCTCTTTTCGCAGTGATACCACACTTAACGAAAACTATCGCCACACATCGCCTCACGATACTTTTCCACAAAGGCTAAAAACAACGTTTTTATAAATAAGACGAAATTATAGCCATTTGTCATTGCGATGTCCTGCGATAGCAGATGGCGAAAATAGCGATCGTTATAAATATGCCCCTTAGTTCTACTTTCAAGACTTACAATGAAAAACAATGTCCTTTAGGAATCTTTTATGTTGGCACTTTGGATAAGATGTTGTGGGAATGTGTTTATTTATCACTTGGATAAGGAATGATTGTCATTTTGCAACACAATTTAAGTCCCGTTGACAGGTTAGCATATTCCACCACAGTTTTCCTGACAATTAGATTGTTTGCTTGCAACAGAATCTCTTGGCCAGACTTTTGGTGATGCACCAAACTTCAAACTGATGTCTATATGTGAGGATTTGGTTCTCATCAGTTTCCTTTTTTCTTTTCTCAGTCAAGATTTTTTCAACACATGCTTGAAATTACTCCTTTTCCATTGCTAATGCTGATTTACCATTACCAATGTAGGAAATGTTAAAATGCTTTATTTTTATAGACATGGCATAAATCATTTATGTATGTGTGAAATTCGGTATTTGGCGTTATGTCCAGCGCTGTCAATTGACCATCACCTGCAAGGAAAAACTCTTTACTGATGGTTATCAAGGTTTTGTTCCAACCTCCACTTATGGTTGATTGCTGAAATCTGATAGTTTTGTTGATAATTATAGAAGTTGTAGTGTGAGATACATGGTGTGGCCATAAGCCTTAACATCTCAGCAGCCTTCTTATAGGGAGAAACAATAAATGGAGGCAGCAATGTGAATATTGCCTGCATACAAGTTCTTGCATTCCAGAAATACTCCCGACCATTGTGCCGTCACTCTTTTTTCAGAATCTAAATTATTGGTGATCCAGATGGGTGAGGTTGTAAATGCTGACATTTAATAAGATAAAACAGACAATTTAAGCAACTGTAAAACACAAGAAAATTATGCACAAATGTAATCAGTAGGTACTTAAATATGATTATAAGAGGGTTTTTAACACTTATATCTGTTGTATTCAATTAGATCAACTGGACTTGAAATGTATTTCTTGAAGACGTTTCGCTAGTCATCCGACTGGCTCTCTCAATTCAGAATGACTTGTACAAGAATCTGTGGCAATTATGTACCCTGGAAAATCCCAATTAGCATATCACAGCAGCGTGTTTAGGGTGTGTTAGATAGTGGCTAAGAGGTGTTATAGAACGCCCAGAGTAAGGTGTCAAAACAGCATTGTACATGCAGACAGATGGGGTCGAACCCCCCCACCTCTATTTAGGCTTGGTTCTTTATTTTCACATAAATGGCCTCCTAACACCTCTCTTGAACCAGTCCCGTTCCTTTGTCAATATGTTAACATTACAATCTTCAAAGGTATGTCCTTATCCTTAAGATGCAGGTACACGGCTGAGTCCTGACCCGAGGAATTGGCTCTTCTGTGCTGGGCCATACGTTGATGCAGTTGTTGTTTGGTCTCCCCCACATACAAATCAGAGCATTCTTCACTGCACTGCACTGCGTATATGATGTCGCTTTTCTTGTGTTTCGGTATTGGGATTTTCCAGGGTACATAATTGCCACAGATTCTTGTATAAGTCATTCTGAATTGAGAAAGCCAGTCGGATGACTAGCGAAACTTCTTCAAGAACTAAACTTCAGTCCAGTTGATCTATTGAATACAACAGATATACCATGACCTGGATGAATGAGAACCTTCATAAGCACGTTTTTAACACTTAATCTACTACAATACAATTTAATAATGTAAGTTGTTACATCAATTAACATAATAAATATAATTAACTTAAAAAGGGGTTTAATTCCACTATATCATTTAGTCCTTTTGGGTGGACAGTATCAAAATAAAAAAAAATTCTCTGTTCTAACTTTAACAGTTTTTTTCCAAATTGCCCCCCCCGAGATAATTTTGGGTCCACTTGGTCCAAAGTTGCAAAACTGGTATCTTTAAATTTGCCTTCATGATGTTTAACATAATGTAGATATATAAATGGTATTCTCTCTCCCTTTTTAACAATATTATACTGTCTTAGTATTTCTCTATTCCTGTATCCTATTCTTAAAGGTTAGCTTGTTTTCCTCACCTTACGTGGACATTTAAAATATAGATTACCCCTTTGATTTACAATTAAATCTGTACTTTCAATTTCTTATCCTTAACATTATTTTAATCATATTATTACAGTGAACAAAATAAAAACATAGGATTTGTTTTAAAATCTAAAAATTAATTTTAACTTGACCTAGGGCTATCCATAACATAATTATAGTGTTTGTATTCTTTTCCACAATATCCCATACTTTTTAAATAATTAATTGGACTTTATAAATCCCCCCTCTGGTTACTAACTATTAATCCGGCGTAGCTGGTGCGCATGGGGTGCCCATTGCAGTTCCATTAACTGACGACATTCCAGGCATACCACTAAAATTCCCCTTTTTCTCTTGTCAACATATTATTTGTATGTAGGAAATATCTACACGCTTCTATTCCTTTATTATGGGTTATTACTGTGTATGACATCAAGTCTAAAGTGACTACCAATATCCAAGCCAAGCCGCAGGTGGTCTGGGATAATCTCCCAAACAGATTTGTTATTATTATTGTGGATTTATATAGCGCCAACATTTCTGTGGCGCTTTACAGTTGCATTAAAATATATGAAAACATTCATGTTACATACAGGGTAGTGCAAGTAATACAAAGTGCAATAATTTAAGTGCTGGTCCAGCAGTATTTAGTGTGGTAAGTTACAGCATTACTGTGGTACAATAGGAGGAGGGCCCTGCCCAGAGCTTACAGTCTAGAGGAGATGGGGATGAAACTAAGGTGAAGCAGATCAGTAGCTGTAACTAAGTTGTCAGTGAGTATAACTAGTGGGTCTGTGATGGGTCAGTAAGAGGGGTAGAAGTGTCCAGGCCCAGATTGTAACCTTGCCTGAAGAGGTGAGTTTTGAGGTTGTGTTTGAAGATATGAAGTGATGGCGATGGACATATAAAGCGAGGAAGGGAGTTCCGAGGCAGAGGGTAGTACGAGAAAAGTCCATATACGAGTGTGGAGGAGGTGATTAGAGTGGGATGAGGAGAAAATCATTAGCAGAGTGGAGGTTACGCCTTGGGTAGTATCTGTTTATCAGATCAGAGATGTACAGGTGGGCTGTATTAGAGAGAGCCTTGTAGGAAAAGGTTAGCAGCTTAAATTGGATCCTTTGGGTGATGGAAACCAGTGGTAAGACACAGTCTGCATAGCTCTGGTGAATCTCACCCGCATAAAAGTATTTAACATCAGTTGTCAGAAAATTTGCATTGTGACAAGTTAGGTTGCTTAATGGTTAATTACCACTAAAAAATTACAATATTGCTTCAGCCTAGTTACAATACTGATGCGCCTTGTGATGTGCTACAGTCAAGAACAAGAAGATTTAAAAGACTTGTTGGCTACAAGTAATTGTAGCTTTGATAAACCACAAAAATAACCTTGGGTAATGCTAGGGAACACTAATAAATATCTGATTGGCAGATATTGAATGGGTCATAGGAACTGGCAAGCTCATTTAACACCTTTTGAGTGTCTTCTCTGTGGAGGACTCTGTGTGCATTGCATACGCATGCACGAAACAGCCACAATCAAAGCAGTCGAGAATGACACACACACAAGTGAGCGAGCATCTGCAGATCTAAAACTTTATCAGAAGGCCAGTACGGAAATATAGAACACTGGGTTAGGCAAAGTAACACTTCATCACAGACTATTGATTTACAGCAAAGGGTGATCAGTCCAAACAGAAAACTAGATAAACACGATAAGTACTACAGGGAGATTCAATAAAAGTTCTATCGTTAAAATGGTGCTAATTTTGCCCCAACCAATCAGATGTTAGCTTTCAAATGTTAAATAAGATATAGATTGGTTGGGGCAAAATTAGCACCATTTTAAATGATAAGAACTTTTATTGAATAACCCTGATAGTATAATGGAAGTGTCTTTATGAACACCCTTTACAGCGCAAACAACCACCTGTAGTAAATAAACAAGGAAGAAAACAAAAACAAAGGATTGTTGAGGGGAAAATTCCTGAAAGACTTTTTGTTCATTAATCAAAAGTACAAATGCATCTGAAACAAGAGACATTGGATCACTATTTTGAAGTATTAATGATCCACCAGATATTACAATCCATCTTCAAGCACTGAATGTTTATTACTGAAAGAATATTATCTTAAATCATTCATGACCACTTACTAATGGCTTTTCAATGCCAATATTCATACAAAGATCTGTGTTATGTACCAATTAAAAACAAACTATACTTGGGAGCATGATCAGAGTAAATTGACCTGTGAACATAATCCAATCTTGTGTTTGTAGAAGTTACCCTATGGACAATAATATTTTAATTGGGAATGTCCACCAACTTACAAGGACACACAATATAAGGCCTACAGGTTAAAAGTGGTGCCACATAGACAGGGACACCCTGATTACTGCACATGTTATGTGGGGAACCTGTTTATGTGCACTGTCTTCTTTGTGCCAGACCACCAGAGTAACCTACTGTGTGTCATGCTACCAAAATACTTCCATAAAGCAGTGATCTGGTACAAATGTGTGGCAGCGGTGCTGGTAATACCATTATTCTCCCTGTTTTTCTTGTATATTTGTTCTCTGTATTAAGCTATGGAGGCTGACTGATAGTATTGATTTAAATCCTCCTGTCTTGTACATGCAGGTGAAATTCCCCAATTAGACTCAGTAGCTTACCAGGCCCAATTGCCAAACCTATTTAAACCTGATCTCTTTTTATAGGGTAACTAGGGAGTGGACTGATGGCTAGAACAATTTAAATTGGCAGCACATATAATGGTTGGGATGATGTGCCACTTGAAAGTCCTTAGCCTTTTGCTAGTGGTAAGCCAGGCGTATACCAAGGATTTACTGTAAAGATAAGCTGACAAAATAGAGTTATCATTGCCTGAACGCGAGTTTGTATTTTTCTAAGATCATTATACAAGGTATATAAGGATAACATAATTTTTTCATGTTGTCGGAGCGTCGGGGATTTTGCCGCTGGAGGCGGGTCCAGCAGTTGGTTCCTTCCTACGGGCACTGGCATTTGTTTCTTCCTATTGGGCACAGGAGTTTGTGCACTACTGGGCACTGGCATTTGTGCTTTCTATTTGACAATCCATTGCATGTTTGCACTTCTGCATCTTGCAGAAGATAGGCCATAGGGCTCCACTATTTTAGAAGCAAGTATTGCACACAGAGTGTTTTTCACTGTAGTTGCAGTTGCCCCCACTAACAGGCCCAGCAGTCCCCACCCGTTCCCAATTAGGCCCAGCAGCCCCCACTCAGGCCCCAAACAACCAGCCCCCAATAGGCCCAGCAGCCACCAACAACACCACCCCCGCTTAGGCCCAGCAGCCTCCACTCAGGCCCAGCAGCCCCCACACACCCTACCCCAACAGGTCCAGTACTTACAATTAATCAGGCAAAGGCACAGCAATAAGTAACTGTAAATCACAAGCAGAAGCAGCCAGCCAGGGACCAACGCTCTGCCAATAAGAGCTGGCATTTCCCTTTTATTAAAACCTGACCCCACCAGCATGAGTCAGTGTGCAGCACACAAGGCCTGCAGAGAGAGATCCTGTGGTGATTTGGGATGCCAAGACAGTGGATACATTTTAAAATCCACTGCCTAGTTTGGACTTGAATATGCCGGGCACAGTAGCCACTTCCTTTCCTCCTCTGCCAACAAGCTCCACCTCTCTGGACATGCATGTGGTACTTCCTCCCTCTCCACTTGGCCCCGGTAAGCTACTCCCGCCCCCCACCTATTTAAATGCCACTTCCTTGAGCACAGACAAGGTGCCACTCTGGTGAATTGTCTCAGGGGCTCATTAGCGAGACGGCACTGAATATCCTTGTCAGTAGAGTAATTGACTGACAGGCCAGTTGGGTATGAAAGGTATAAGCCTATGCTATAGAGGGCGATCTTATATATAGTGAAAAGCAAAGAGGAAGCACATGTAGCAACATCTGCTCATTGAGCCTAGGTGCAGCATATCAAGGTCATGGGTCATCTTGCTCTCCTTTTGTAAAGTAAACTTGTCTTTATCAGTGTCGGATCTAATCTCTGATTTCAAAAGGCCAACTATGATCATACATTTTAAACTAGAAAGGGGGTGAGACACTTTCTAAAGTGGCGTGCCAAATTGGCAGCAAGCGCCTGACTTACGGATGACCTGTGGTTATTTTTCCCAACATAGTATAAGCCAAATGGGCAAGGTGACAAGGTAAATCAGGTATCTACCATCACAGGAGTATCTATTTCTAATAGGGAATGGTTTTTTTTGCCACTATGGGATGAACAAACTCTGCCAGTCATCATAGAGCAGAATGTAATACATCTTGGCAACGGAAACATCCAGGTCTATGTGCACCCCAAAAATGTGTTTCTCGAGGGGAATTGATCTTAGCCAACCATCTAGTTGTAGTGATTTGGCCATCCAAAAGTTCCATCCCCTCCTATACATATGTGCAATTTGGTGTTCTCAAAGACGAATGTTTGTGTTTTGGATAAGCTCCCAATATTTTGTGCCCCCTCACTGATTTTACCACTTAGCTGAGTGTAAGTTGTACGAAAGTTAAAGGGCATGTCCACCCCCAAAACTATAATCCCCCCAACTACTGGCCCACCCATGTAGTGTGTTAATCCTTACCACACATCCCAGCTCCATAGGGTTCTCCGGTAGTGCCCCCCAAAGTCCCAAAAACTGCCCACCAGGAGGCTAGAGGTCCATATAGGACACTGCCTGCTTCCTGGCCCTCGGAGATTTTGGCCATGCGTACTGCAGCTCTTCTCCCCCCTCCCTCTCCCTCCCTCTCCCTCCCTCTCTCGATTCCCTCCCCCTAGCGTATAACCATTAAGTATAAGATTGCCCCTGGTCTCCCAGCCCCAACCGCTCTATTTATATGTTTATAAAGCTCCCCAAACTTTACTTACCTCTCCTCTTTCCTCCGGCAATGTGAGCTGCGGCAGCCGCGTCCGTGATTGGCTGCGCTCAGCCAATCACGAGCGGCTGCCGGTCCCGCCCCTCTGCTTGCATTTTCTAGCAAGCAGAGGGCGGGAGCGCGGCGGAGGAAAGAGGGGAGGTAAGTAGAGAGTTTGGGGGGCTTTTTAAAAAAATAAATAATGCGGTTGGGGCTGGGAGCCCATGGGGAATGCCATATAAAAAAAAAAAATTCGGGTGGACATGCTCTTAAGGTATTCTCCTCCCCATGATGTTTGGGTTAGATTCAACTAATTTCCAAACATGAAAAACATCGAGTCCATTGAACTGCTCAACCAACAGATTATTGGATAACCTCTGGAGCGTAGCCTGTCATACATTTCCTCCAATTGGAGTTCAGCACATTGCATATCCATCCATGTTATTTTGCAACACCACAGAGAAATTGGCTGGAAATTATCCCCCGTTTTGTGTTCTATGAGCTTTTCTGTTGCAGGGTAATAAATTAACTTTCAAACCATTTCATGTAGAGGTTAGCTAGCGATGATCACATCGCGACACCAGTTTGCTGAATAAAAAGTTAGTGTTAAAATAAAATAGTTATTAGACATAATGAATTGCAACAAATCCTATAAAAATTCACAGGAGTGGCCTCACGACACGCCTCTATAATCTTATCCTGAGGGCGAATGTGTACAGGCTTTTAAGTGTCACATGTCATTAATAACATATTTTGCATAGAATACTTTTCTAGCAACAGTAATTCAATTGAATGTTGACTATCCCTTATGTATGACAGCATGCTTTTTACCAAGGTTGGAGAAAGCTGTTCACAAAATGGGCTATTTGCTTCAAAAGGGAGGATACAATGAAGATACAATGAAGATACAATGGGTCTACCAGGGGGCAACCAAACTTGTGGATTTTAGGTAGTATAAGTATATATAATAATATTGATTGGACAACTAGGATGTTCAGTAGTGAGAAATTCACATTGTTCAGCCCCAAAGAGCTTATTGTCTAGTTATATTTTTAAACCCAATAGTAGGATCAAAATCACATTATGGTAATATATTGATATCATCTAATTAAGATATAATCTCATGTTATACAATCACGATTTAATGCACTAGCCCCCCCCCCCCTTTGTCTGCTGCACAAATAATGACATTTTTATCCTCCTTAAGCATTTTTAGCTTTTAGATTATGGTATAGAGACAGACAGAGGTGAGGACCTTTGTGAACAGCAATTCAGAGAAGGGCAACTAAAATAATAAAGGGAACGGGGGACTTGACTATGCAAAGTTAGGTCTTTTTTTTATTGAAGAAGTGACGTTTGCGTGGGGATATAACTTTATACAAAATATTAACTGCGCCATACAATGAACTCTCTGGTGCATTGTTTAATAATAGGTTGTACCAGAGGACACGTAGACATCCTTTAAGATTGGAAGAAAAGAAGTTTCATCTTCAGGTTAGGAAAGGTTTCTTTACAGTGAGAACGGTGAAACTGTGGAACTGTCTTCAGCAGATGTGGTAATGGCAAGTTCATTGAATAGCTTTAAAAGTGGGCTGGATAAGTTTTCTAAAACTAAAAAATATTGAGAATTACTGGTATTACATATACTGTAGTTCTGGTGGTACTGGTGTGGATACTATATTATATTGAGAATTACTGGTATTAATACATATACTGTAGTTCTGGTTGGTACGGGGTACTATATAATATTGAGAATTACTGGTATAATACATATACTGTAGTTCTGGTTGGTAAGGAGATACATATAATATGAGAACTTACTGGTATTAATACATATACTGTAGTTCTGGTTGGTACGGGGATACTATATAATATTGAGACTTACTGGTATTAATACATATACTGTAGTTCTGGTTGGTAAGGGAATACTATATAATATTGAGAATTACTGGTATTAATACATATACTGTAGTTCTGGTTGGTACAGGGATACTATATAATATTAATAATTACTGGTATTAATACATATACTGTAGTTCTGGTTGGTACGGGGATACTATATTATATTGAAAATTACTGGTATTAATACATATACTGTAGTTCTGGTTGGTACGGGGATACTATATAATATTGAGAATTACTGGTATTAATACATATACTGTAGTTCTGGTTGGTAAGGAGATACTATATAATATTGAGACTTACTGGTATTAATACATATACTGTATGCTTGTACAAAACAACAAACTGGCTTTCTTGGACTGCTTGGTAGAAGTTAAGGAAATGGTAAACTGGAAGTAGAGGTTTACAGAAAACCAACACACACAGATCAGTATTTGATGTTTGACTCCCACCACCCTTTAGATCACAGCTGGGGGTCATCAGAACCCTGCAACACAGAGCCGAGAACATCCCCACTAGCACAGAGGCGAAGGCTAAAGAAATGAAAACATCTCAGAGGAGCCCTTAAAACTTGGATATCCAGACTGGGCCTTTGTCAAAAGAAGTAGAAGGAAGAAAAGAACACGAATACCAACAGTGAAGGGGAAAAGCAAGACAGGAGGAAGAACATGGTCATCCCATATGTAGCAGGGGTCTCCGAGAAATTAAGAAGAATTTTCAAAAAACATCGTATCCCTGTCTGCTTTAAACCGAACACACACTGAGGCAGCAATTGGTACATCCGAAAGACCCAATACCAAAACACAAGAAAAGCGACATCATATATGCAGTGCAGTGCAGTGAAGAATGCTCTGATTTGTATGTGGGGGAGACCAAACGCAACTGCATCAACGTATGGCCCAGACACAGAAGAGCCAATTCCTGGGTCAGGACTAGCCGTGTATCTGCATCTTAAGGATAAAGGACATACCTTTGAAGATTGTAATGTTAACATACTGGCGAAGGAACGTGACTGGTTCAAGAGAGGTGTTAGGAGGCCATTTATGTGAAATAAAGAAACCAAGCCTAAATAGAGGTGGGGGGGTTCGACACCAACTGTCTGCCATGTACAATGCTGTTTTAACACCTTACTCTGGGCGTTCCTATAACACCTCTTAGCACTATCAATCTACACCCTTAACACCGGCTGTGATATGCTAATTGGGATTTTCCAGGGTACATAATTGCCACAGATTTTTGTACAAGTCATTCTGAATTGAGAAAGCCAGTCGGATGACTAGCGAAACGTCTTCAGAAACTACATTTCAAGTCCAGTTGATCTAATTGAATACAACAGATATACATATACTGTAGTTCTGGTTGGTACGGGGATACTCTATAATATATGAGACTTACTGGTATAATACATATATCTGTAGTTCTGGTTGGTAAGGGTATACTATATAAATATTGAGAATTACTAGTATTAATACATATATGTAGTTCTGGTGGTACAGGGATACTATATAATATTGAGAATTACTGGTATTAATACATATACTGTAGTTCTGGTTGGTAAGGGAATACTATATAATATTGAGAATTACTGGTATTAATACATATTGTAGTTCTGGTTGGTACAGGGATACTATATAATATTGAGAATTACTGGTATTAATATATATACTGTAGTTCTGGTTGGTACAGGGATACTATATAATATTGAGAATTACTGGTATTATACATATAATGTAGTTCTGGTTGGTACAAGGATACTATATAATATTAAGAATTACTGGTATTAATACATATACTGTAGTTCTGGTTGGTACAGGGATACTAATAAATTGAGAATTACTGGTATTAATAAATTTACTGTAGTTCTGGTTTGATCCAGGGATACTTTTTTCCAATTGCCATTTGGAGTCAGGAAGGAATCCACCCCCCTTTTTAGCTGTTTTTTTTTTTGCCTTCCTTTGGATCAACTGTTTGGTAGGGTTAAAAAGGAGGGTGAAAAGGTTTGACTTGATGGACGTATGTCTTTATTCAACCTCAATTGTAACTATGTAATGTCACAGTTAAATGGCAGATCCCAACTACAACAACCAAGGGAGTTTAGAGTATGGTTAGGTTTCATTGTTTAAACACCACTAACCAAACATTGCTGGTGTTCCCTCTAATCAGCACACAAAACTGTATTGTGAAAATTTATAACATGTTGAGTACTTATGGGATCAAGAGCCCAAGGTCTTGAGGGTATTCATATTTAAGAGATGTTATAACAAATCCCCAGACAATTTTCACCCTAAAGACTGCAGATATAGAGATGCACAGAATGGATAAATATAAATACCAACAAAATATCATTACATTCTGTATAATACCAAGTGTGGCTTATGTGTATGACTTTATGAAACTACAAATAGCTGAAAATGGCAATTGTTGTTTTAAACAGGTAGGATTTTGTCCTTTCACTAATGACAAATAATCAGAAGAGATTTTTTTTTTGAGCTGTGAACATTGACAGAACAGGTTAATACAGATTTGCATTTGGAAAATCTTTTAAATTTTTTCTTTATTAGGTAAAATGCAAAGAACCATAATCAAACACTGTCCTTAACAGCTAGAAAAATACGTTATACCTCTTCGAGGCTCTACAGATAAACATGAGAGATACTCTGTGCAGTGTCTAGTCAGACAATTAAAGCAGCAGAATGATTGAATATGACCCGTTTTTCCCAAGTCGTATGTAGATATTTCTACGCAACTTGTCACTCAAAGTGCCAGTGGGGAGGATCTGACCTGAGGACGAGGGAGATTACAAGTAAGTAGTGCGCATTTTGTAAGACCCAGAGGTGAGGGCTTAGCGTTTTAGGTCTTCACCCTAGGTACTTTGCAGGAGTGGGGGGAAAGGAACGAGGGGGAGGTGAGTATAATTGTCCTTTAAATGTTCTCTATACGATTTCTTATATTCAAACCCCCAGTACGTGCTAACTTTTCTTTTGTATACTGTATTTCTTTTTCGTTGCTTATTGAAAACACGTTATACAAAACCACCTTGGTTTTCTCCCTGTAGCGCATGCAATGGACATAATTATGTAAATTATTGTATATATACTGTATAATGGAGAAACGGGACGACAGTTAAAGAATTTTACTTTGTTGAAGTCTTAAACAAGGCTGGAAATCGGGTTTCTCTCATTGTTGTTATATTGTTTATTTATTTAGTAGGAATCATTTGGAATTTAATTATATTACCCTGGTTTGTTGAGATGTTCACTTACATACCACTATGTATTTCTTACTGCAGCTTCTCTCCTTGGTAGCATTAGTTTTACAACGACCACGATTCCTAAACTGATCGATATTTTACTCCGCGTAACAATTCCATTTCCTTCGTACACTGTTTCATCCAGTTGTACTTTGTGACTTAATGGCGAGTGCAGACGATGTGCTATATTCTTTCATGGTGTAGATCGCTATGTGGCGATTTGTAAACCATGCAGTACCACACATATTATGAACAGGAAGAAATCACTGCTGTTTTTAATAGGAACTTACCTGCCTTGCTGTATAAATGCCCTGTTGTTACCATTCTTGCATCGAAATTATCATTTTGTCATTCTAATAAGATCGATCACTTCTTTTGCGACGTCAAAGCAATGGCCAAAATATCCTGTCGGACAGTAAGTTTCAAACAATGATCTACATAGAATCAATGGTGTTTGGACTCATTCCCCTTTCAATCATCTTAGCATCTTACATCAAAATTACGACCATTATCTTCCACATTAAGTCTTTCAGTGGCAGAAGTAAAACCTTCTCTACTTGTACATCTCACCTCTTGGTCCTTGTACTTTTCTGGGACAATATTGTGTCGGTATTGCCAACCTCAGTCGGAGCATTCAAGCGTACTAGATTCAATGTTTTCATTTCTGTTTGTTGGGGTAACCCCCATGTTAAACCCTTAGTATATAGTCTACGCAACAAAGAAGTGAAGAATGCAATGTTTCGACTTTTCAGTCCAAAATCGAAGTAGATGATTATGTGTACTAGGTGTGAAATGTATAGAAAAATATGAATTCTTTTGAAACTCAGAAAGTGGCAGATTTTTAGTTCATGTGTTGACTTCAATCCTTTAAGAAAAGGCAATGTCTGAAGTTGCACTCCGAGGTGAATTTAGAAATTATTTTTAAACCACACATCAAAGGCACAAACATTCGGGGAATTGCCCCTTCTTCAGGTGCTGTTTACCTGAAGAAGAGGGCACATTCCCCTGACGTTGTCTTTGATGTCACGAACATGATGTCCCCCAAATTCACAAATTGTTGGTAATTTATACCCTGGAATGTGTCCCAATCAGCATATAACTGCAAGATGTTAGGGACCTTATTCCCAGTGTTGATTTGTTGATTGCACTTTGACTAAGGGGTGTACAAAGGGTAGGGCATCAACAACAGCATTGTATATTGTTGATTGGGACACATTCCAGGGTATTTATTGACTACAGTTTCTAGTTCAACTCTAAGATAAACAAAATATCAATGCACACCAGACTTATAGCAAATAGTGTTTATTAACACGTTATGTTTCGGTGGCACCTGTCTGAAGAAATGCCATTTTGCCACTGAAACATCACGTGTGTTAATTAAACACCATTTGCTATACACCATTCCAAATTACTTACACACGTATAAACATGCAAGTGTATTTACGACCCCTAAAATCTGGAATGGTTATGTGCTATAACAATGTTTTTTTCAGGTCTTGTGTTAGAGCATTTTTTTTGGGCCCATCATTATTTTTGCTGCTCCAAAAATGTTGGAAAATGCCACAAACAACATTGTTGTGTGTTTTAGAAATTCAAAGAGATGATTTACCCCACAAGGTTCATACACTGGCTTTGCTACCCATTGTTTTTTAATATTTTTATTGGGTGGTATGTATTGTGTACAACAGTAATAAAAGAGAATATTTGTACAATAATAAGTCATATTTCAGCATTAACATTTTCTTTAATTTTATTTCCCTTACCCCCCTCCTCCCATCCCACTGAGACATATTTAAACCTTAACATTACGTTTCTCCCTCCCATCATCCCTCTCTGGGGAGTAAGTAGGTGAGTCTCCCATCTTCAGTAACCAAGGGACCAGATCT
The DNA here is from genome assembly GCA_019447015.1 of Hymenochirus boettgeri. Lineage (NCBI taxonomy): Eukaryota > Metazoa > Chordata > Amphibia > Anura > Pipidae > Hymenochirus > Hymenochirus boettgeri. Next base: position 245,477,422 of record CM033471.1, read on the forward strand.
TGTCAAATGTTTTCATTTTTCCTTTAAGAGAGTGAGTAAAACTTTCTATTTATCAATTGTTGTGGGGTGGCATATCCTATTTCCATGACAAATAGGGGGTCCAAGGATTGGGGGAGAGGGTAAGGTATAATATGTATTGATGAGTTCAAAGCATTGTTTCCAAGTTACTTTTCCGCACGTCCAGCAGCAATGGAGTGCGTCCGCCGTCTCTCCACAATCTCTAAAACAGTATGGTAAGATATTTGTTTTAGTTTCTTTGGAGTGATATACCATCTATTTCTTCTTGAATTATGGTGTTAAGGGAGCATTTATGCATGTGTTTTGAAATATTTCACCAGGCGTCCCATTCTGTTTCATGATTGAGTGCGTTTTCCGAGTAAAGCATATGGGTAGTTTTGTCTTGATATTTAGCTTTGTTGATCCAAGAGTAGATTTGTGAGATCAGTTTGGTTTTTGTTGTTTCTTAAAGGAACAAGTATTTGGCATCCGTTTCTATTGTTCACAGGTTGGTGAGAACGCTTATTCCCACCTCCCTGTGAATAATAGTACACTCGGGGGACCTGGAACTTACCTTACCGCGCTCCTCTCACCAGCCAGTCCTTCACTGACAGCCGCTTTGTCCTGACCGTGCCCTATCTTAGGCGCATGCGCACCAATACAAAAGCTGCTTGGTAATATTGTTAAGAGAGGAAGGAGTGATAGTCCTCCTTTCAATTTGGGACGAATTGCCTTGGAGATTCTAGGTTTTTTATCGTTCCAGACAAATGTTCTAATTGCTGTTTGTAGGGATTTGAGATTGGACAATGGTACTGGGATGGGGGAGCTCTATAGAGGTACAGTATACGGGGAGTGTGATCATTTTACGGGAGTAATCTCTAAAAAATAGAGATATATTGTATGCCGTCCATGTTTTTAGTTGGTTGAGTAGTTTTGTGTAATTGATGTTGGTGTGCCGGGTCTGCGCTAACTTGGACTAGCGCAGACCCGGTGAGGGTTTGTTGCCATCGGAATGGGAAGATGATTTTTATAGTGTTGGGTGTTAGTCCTATTGGTAAGGCGTTTGATTTATTATGATTATCTTGAAGCCGGATACCTTGCTAATTTTGAGAGTTCTTGAAACAAGTATGGGAGGGAGGTTTGAGGGTGGGTAAGTGTAATAAAGGTGTCATCTGCAAATAATGCAATTTTATATTCATTATTACCAATTTTAAGGCCAGTGATGTTATTTTGGTCTCTTATATTTGCTGCCAATGGTTCAATGCAGAGAGCAAAGAATTGGGGGATGGGGGGCTGTATCTATCCCATGTTGTTTACTTTGGCGGTTGGGGTGTACATGCTAATTATTGCTTTATGGAATGCTCCATTTATGCCGTGTCTTTTAAGGATTCGCTCATGTATTGCCAGGATATCCTATCAAATGCCTTTTCGGGTCTAGGATAATGAGAGAGAGTTGAATGTGTTTGGCGTAATAGAGTTGTTTAAGGATACGTCGTTGTTGCGTAGTCTGTTGTCGTAGTCTGTTAGCCGGGGACAAAAACCATTTGATCCCCATGAATTAGAGAGGGAAAGATATAATTTAGATGGGTAGCTAGTATCTTTGCAAAAAGTTTGATGTCATTATTGATGAGGGATATAGGATGGTAGTTAGCTTGGTCTTCAGGGTTTTTCCCTGGTTTGGGAATCACTTTGATATTAGCTTTAACATGTCCGGATGGAATGTGTCTTTATTCTTTTAGAATTTTATTGATAAAAGGTTTAGTTGGGGTATAAGATGTTTTTGGAATTTTTGTAGTAGGCGGATGTGATGCCATCTGGTCCCGGTACTTTTCCACTATTAAGTTGTTTTCTTTAATTTCAATTACAGAGATGGGAGAGATGTGGATGTTAGATATTTGTTAATAAGGTGTTGTAGAGGTTTACCTGATTGTTGCATTGTGGAACCATTGTATAGAGTGCTATAGTAATCTGTGAATATGCTTGTGAAGGTTCTCATTCATCCAGGTCAGGTATATCTGTTGTATTCAATTAGATCAACTGGACTTGAAATGTAGTTCTTGAAGACTTTCGCTAGTCATCCGACTGGCTTTCTCAATTCAGAATGACTTGTACAAGAATCTGTGGCAATTATGTACCCTGGAAAATCCAATTAGCAATCACAGCCAGGTGTTAAGGGTGTGATTAGATAGTGGCTAAGAGGTGTTATAGGAACACCCAGAGTAAGGTGTTAAAACAGCATTGTACATGGCAGACAGTTGGAGGAGGAGCCCTTAAAACTTGTGGATATCCAGACTGGGCCTTTGTCAAAAGAAGTAGAAGGAAAGAAAAGAACACAAATACCAACAGTGAAGGGGAAAGCAAGACAGGAGAAGAAACATGGTCATCCCATATGTAGCAGGGGTCTCCGAGAAATTAAGAAGAATTTTCAAAAAACATCGTATCCCTTGTGCTTTAAACCGAACAACACACTGAGACAGCAATTGGTACATCCAAAAGACCCAATAACAAAACACAAAAAAAGCGACATCATATATGCGGTGCAGTGCAGTGAAGAATGCTCTGATTGTATGTGGGGAGACCAAACAGCAACTGCATCAACGTATGGCCAGCACAGAAGAGCCAATTCCTCGGGTCAGGACTCAGCCGGATCTGCATCTTAAGGATAAAGGACATACCTTTGAAGTGTAATGTAACATACTGGCGAAGGAACGTGACTGGTTCAAGAGAGGTGTTAAGGAGGCCATTTATGTGAAAATAAAGAACCAGCCTAAATAGAGGTGGGGGGGTTCGACACCAACTGTCTGCCCTGTACCATGCTGTTTTAACACCTTACTCTGGGCGTTCCTATAACACCTCTTAGCCACTATCTAATCACACCCTAACACACCTGGCTGTGATATGCTAATTGGGATTTTCCAGGGTACATAATTGCCTCAGATTCTTGTACAAGTCATTCTGAATTGAGAAAGCCAGTCGGATGACTAGCGAAACATCTTCAAGAACTACATTTCAAGTCCAGTTGATCTAATTGAATACAACAGATATAATCTGTGAATAGGTTTACTATTTTAATTGGGTTGTAGATGAGGGCGACCCATTGTTTTTTGTGTTTTGGAAACACAATGTTATGGCTTTTTTTCACCAAGTGGCCATTTGATGGTTGTATTAACTTTTATGGGCATATTTATAAAGGTTTATTAAACTTTTTGCCTTCTTTAACGAAGACTTTTCGCCAATTTGGACTTTTCGCTATTTAAAAGCAGTAGCCAATGGGCATTAATGCTACTTTTCGCTTTTCGCCATACATCGCTGTGGTTACCACTCAAGCATATTTATAAAATGGCGGAAAGTGTATTTTTGAGTTAAGTTCAGCCAAGTCTAAGGTGGCGAAAACGCATAAGTGGCTATTTATTTAGCCTGCCAATGGGTCCATAGAGGTGTCAGTACATTGTGGAGTGTTACTCAATACTAATAAGTACTCAGGGGGGTGTTAGACTATTTTCCAGCATTTACTGTAATACAATCTGTGAGTTCGTTTTTTAAGATTTTTTTTTTTTAAGATTCAGATTTTCTTTCTTTACCAATAAAGTTAAATGGGGGTCTGAGGGACATATTTATAAGGGGCATTATTTTTGCTTTTTTTCCCAACCAGCCTTTACCACAGTTTTTTAAACTTTCAACTTTTTTTCAAGGCGAATTTTCATCAAAAGCAAAAAATATCTAGCAAAAAGTAGCACTAATAATGCTGAAAAAGCTCAGCACATATGATGGTTAATAGGTAATACTCCCTGCTAGTTTTAAGTAGTATTAAATTGGTTAATACACACTGAACACCTATCTTTGTTATTTAAAATAAAAATGTGGTGTTTTTTCAGCCAAAGATATAAATAGTATAAAACTCAAAAGGCGAATTTTCTCTATTTTATTAATAGGACATTTTTTAGCATTGCTTATATTCAGCAAACTGCAGCTAATTACCAAACCAGTTCCATTAATATGGGAACATTCCATAGTGCTGTGTAAGGAATAGTCATGTTAATGGAACATTCCAGTAAGTAAGTAAGTAATGATGTTTGGCGAAAATTCTGGTAAAACTGCAAAAAATGCAACAAAAGGGAGAAAAGGGGCAAAAAGGTGAATTTTCTCCTATTTATAAATGGCTTTAAATAAAAAAAAAAATGACACAAACACCTCTGGAATTACAGTAGAGAGCAATCTCTCTTTTCGCAGTGATACCACACTTAACGAAAACTATCGCCACACATCGCCTCAGCGATACTTTTCCACAAAGGCTAAAACAAACGTTTTTATAAATAAGACGAAAATATAGCCATTTGTCATTGCGATGTCCTGCGATAGCAAGATGGCGAAAATAGCGATCGTTATAAATATGCCCCTTAGTTCTACTTTCAAGACTTACAATGAAAAACAATGTCCTTTAGGAATCTTTTATGTTGGCACTTTGGATAAAGATGTTGTGGGAATGTGTTTATTTATCACTTGGATAAGGAATGATTGTCATTTTGCAACAGCAATTTAGAGTCCCGTTGACAGGTTAGCATATTCCACCACAGTTCCTGACAATTAGATTGTTTGCTTGCAACAGAATCTCTTGGCCAGACTTTTGGTGATGCACCAAACTTCAAACTGATGTTCTATATGTGAGGATTTGGTTCTCATCAGTTTCCTTTTTTCTTTTCAGTCAAGATTTTTTCAACACATGCTTGAAATTACTCCTTTTCCATTGCTAATGCTGATTTACCATTACCAATGTAGGAAATGTTAAAATGCTTTATTTTTATAGACATGGCATAAATCATTTATGTATGTGTGTAAATTCGGTATTTGGCGTTATGTCCAGCGCTGTCAAATTGACCATCACCTGCAAGGAAAAACTCTTTACTGATGGTTATCAAGGTAAATTTGTTCCAACCTCCACTTATGGTTGATTGCTGAAATCTGATAGTTGTGTTGATAATTATAGAAGGTGTAGTGTGAGATACATGGTGTGGCCATAAGCCTTAACATCTCAGCAGCCTTCTTATAGGGAGAAACAATGAAATGGAGGCAGCAATGTGAATATTGCCTGCATACAAGTTCTTGCATTCCAGAAATACTCCGACCATTGTGCCGTCACTCTTTTTTCAGAATCTAAATTATTGGTGATCCAGATGGGTGAGGTTGTAAATGCTGACATTTAATAAGATAAAACAGACAATTTAAGCAACTGTAAAACACAAGAAAATTATGCACAAATGTAATCAGTAGGTACTTAAATAATGAGTATAAAGAGGGTTTTTAACACTTATATCTGTTGTATTCAATTAGATCAACTGGACTTGAAATGTAGTTCTTGAAGACGTTTCGCTAGTCATCCGACTGGCTCTCTCAATTCAGAATGACTTGTACAAGAATCTGTGGCAATTATGTACCCTGGAAAATCCCAATTAGCATATCACAGCCAGGTGTTAAGGGTGTGATTAGATAGTGGCTAAGAGGTGTTATAGGAACGCCCAGAGTAAGGTGTCAAAACAGCATTGTACATGGCAGACAGATGGTGTCGAACCCCCCCACCTCTATTTAGGCTTGGTTTCTTTATTTTCACATAAATGGCCTCCTTAACACCTCTCTTGAACCAGTCCCGTTCCTTTGTCAATATGTTAACATTACAATCTTCAAAGGTATGTCCTTTATCCTTAAGATGCAGGTACACGGCTGAGTCCTGACCCGAGGAATTGGCTCTTCTGTGCTGGGCCATACGTTGATGCAGTTGTTGTTTGGTCTCCCCCACATACAAATCAGAGCATTCTTCACTGCACTGCACTGCGTATATGATGTCGCTTTTCTTGTGTTTCGGTATTGGGATTTTCCAGGGTACATAATTGCCACAGATTCTTGTATAAGTCATTCTGAATTGAGAAAGCCAGTCGGATGACTAGCGAAACGTCTTCAAGAACTAAACTTCAAGTCCAGTTGATCTAATTGAATACAACAGATATACCATGACCTGGATGAATGAGAACCTTCATAAGCACGTTTTTAACACTTAATCTACTACAATACAATTTAATAATGTAAGTTGTTACATCAATTAACTATATAAATATATATTAACTTAAAAAGGGGTTTAATTCCACTATATCATTTAGTCCTTTTGGGTGGACAGTATCAAAATAAAAAAAAAATTCTCTGTTCTAACTTTAACAGTTTTTTTCCAAATTGCCCCCCCCCCGGAGATAATTTTGGGGTCCACTTGGTCCAAAGTTGCAAAACTGGTATCTTTAAATTTGCCTTCATGATGTTTAACATAATGTAGATATATAAATGGTATTCTCTCTCCCTTTTTAACAATATTATACTGTCTTAGTATTTCTCTATTCCTGTATCCTAATTCTTAAAGGTTAGCTTGTTTTCCTCACCTTACGTGGACATTTTAAAATATAGATTACCCCTTTTGATTTACAATTAAATCTGTACTTTCAATTTCTTATCCTTAACATTATTTTAATCATATTATTACAGTGAACAAAATAAAAAACATAGGATTTGTTTAAAATTTCTAAAAATTAATTTTAACTTGACCTAGGGCTATTCCATAACATAATTATAGTGTTGATATATCTTTTCCACAATATACCATACTTTTTAAATAATTAATTGGACTTTATAAATCCCCCCTCCTGGTTACTAACTATTAATCCTGCGTAGCTGGGTGCGCATGGGGTGCCCATTGCAGTTCCATTTAACTGACGACTATTCCAGGCATACCACTAAAAATTCCCCTTTTTCTCTTGTCAACATATTATTTGTATGTAGGAAATATCTACACGCTTCTATTCCTTTATTATGGGTTATTACTGTGTATAAGACATCAAGTCTAAAGTGACTAACCAATATCCAAGAGCCAAGCCGCAGGTGGTCTGGGATAATCTCCCAAAACAGATTTGTTATTATTATTGTGGATTTATATAGCGCCAACATCTTCTGTGGCGCTTTACAGTTGCATTAAAATATATGGAAAACATTCATGTTACATACAAGGGTAGTGCAAGTAATACAAAGTGCAAATAATTTAAGTGCTGGTCCAGCAGTATTTAGTGTGGTAAGTTACAGCATTACTGTGGTACAATAGGAAGGAGGGCCCTGCCCAAGAGCTTACAGTCTAGAGGAGATGGGGATGAAACATAAGGTGAAGCAGATCAGTAGCTGTAACTAAGTTGTCAGTGGAGTATAACTAGTGGGTCTGTGATGGGTCAGTAAGAGGGGTAGAAGTGTCCAGGCCCAGATTGTAACCTTGCCTGAAGAGGTGAGTTTTGAGGTTGTGTTTGAAGATATGAAGTGATGGCGAGTGACATATAAAGCGAGGAAGGGAGTTCCAGAGCAGAGGGGTAGTACGAGAAAAGTCCTATATACGAGTGTGGGAGGAGGTGATTAGAGTGGATGAGAGGAGAAAATCATTAGCAGAGTGGAGGTTACGCCTTGGGTAGTATCTGTTTATCAGATCAGAGATGTACAGGTGGGCTGTATTAGAGAGAGCCTTGTAGGAAAAGGTTAGCAGCTTAAATTGGATCCTTTGGGTGATGGAAAGCCAGTGGATAGACACAGTCTGCATAGCTCTGGTGAATCTCACCCGCATAAAAGTATTTAACATCAGTTGTCAGAAAATTTGCATTGTGACAAGTTAGGTTGCTTAATGGTTAATTACCACTAAAAAATTACAATATTGCTTCAGCCTAGTTACAATACTGATGCGCCTTGTGATGTGCTACAGTCAAGAACAAGGAAGATTTTAAAAGACTTGTTGGCTACAAGTAATTGTAGCTTTGATAAACCACAAAATATGTAACCTTGGGTAATGCTAGGGAACACTAATAAAATATCTGATTGGCAGATATTGAATGGGTCATAGGAACTGGCAAGCTCATTTAACACCAGTTTTGAGTGTCTTCTCTGTGGAGGACTCTGTGTGCATTGCAGTACGCATGCACGAAACAGCCACAAATCAAAGCAGTCGAGAATGCACACACAAGACAAGTGAGCGAGCATCTGCAGATCTAAAACTTTATCAGAAGGCCAGTACGGAAATATAGAACACTGGGTTAGGCAAAGTAACACTTCATCACAGACTATTGATTTACAGCAAAGGGTAGATCAGTCCAAACAGAAAACTAGATAAACACGATAAAGTACATACAGGGAGATTCAATAAAAGTTCTTATCGTTTAAAATGGTGCTAATTTTGCCCCAACCAATCAGATGTTAGCTTTCAAATGTTAAATAAGATATGATTGGTTGGGGCAAAATTAGCACCATTTTAAATGATAAGAACTTTTATTGAATAACCCTGATAGTATAATGGAAGTGTCTTTATGAACACCCTTTACAGCGCAAACAACACCTGTAGTAAATAAACAAGGAAGAAAACCAAAACAAAGGATTGTTGAGGGGAAAATTCCTGAAAGACTTTTTGTTTCATTAATCAAAAGTACAAATGCATCTGAAACAAGAGACATTGGATCACTATTTTGAAGTATTAAATGATCCACCAGATATTACAATCCATCTTCAAGCACTGAATGTTATATTACTGAAAGAATATTATCTATGAATCATTCCATGACCACTTACTAATGGCTTCTTCAATGCCAATATTCATACAAAGATCTGTGTTATGTACCAATTAAAAACAAACTATACTTGGGAGCATGATCAGAGTAAAATTGACCTGTGAACATAATCACAAATCTTGTGTTTGTAGAAGTTACCCTATGGACAATAATATTTTAATTGGGAATGTCCAGATGGCTGCAAGCATACTGTACAGTGGATCAAGCTTTAAAAGGATTAAAAATGGGGGGGCGTGGCCAGGACCTGCTGCTGGATGGAAGCAACTTGCTGACCAGAGCCCTGATGGCTGACTTCTCCATATTGTTTCAGGAGATTAAAAAAGACATACAGGCTATAGGAGAACGCACAGACCATATGGAAACCAAATTCAGTGAATTTACAGAGGAATATAACATACTGGTTGACTCACACAATGAATTGGAAAACAGTGTCTCTGCTATGCGTGCTAAATTAACTGACCTTGAAAACAGATCCAGAAGGAACAATATAAAGTAACTGAGTCAGTTAAAAATGACCAATTATTGGAATATACAGTGGAATTCTTTAAACTGTTACTGCCAGATGCAATACTTGATTGGTTATAGATAGAATCCACAGACTACCTAAAGCTAAAGCAGCGCCCCCTGCGCCCCTAGAGATGTAATACTGAACCTGTCATTTCTACTCAGACAGACTTCTGAAAATCAGAAGAGCAGGAATCACCATACCAAAAAAAGTTTCAAGATATTCAAATCTACACTGATTTGGCACCTGAGACATTGCAACAAAGAAAGAGATTTGCGGAAACCACAAAGATTTTAAGAGACAGAGGAATCCAATACAGATGGGGATTTCCAGCAAACCTAATAATACAATTTGGAAACACCTTCCACACAGCTACAGACAACAATAAAGCTGAGGATCTACTACAAAGATGGGGAATGATAAACCCAACAGCCAACAAAACAACTCAGCAAGATAGATCCCCAAAACATATAAACGCAGACTGGGAAAAACATTCTTAAATCAATCCAAGTCTCAATGGAGCCCATAAATAAAATGAAAACACAATGTCTGGGAAAAACATAGCTTGATGTAGGTGGCGGTGGGGGTGGGTGGGGTGGTGGAGGGCAGAGGGAATCCTTATGGAATGCTGGCTTACTGGTTCCCTTGTGTGGGGTTTTTTTTTTTTTTTTTTTTTTTTTTTTTTTTGTTTTTTTTTTTTTTTGTCACAGAGACTAAACCTAAACGGACTAAAACAAGGTTTTGGACTTTCAAAGCGAAAACCACACGCTACAAGATCAGCAGAGAAGTGTACTGAACAGAACGCCAAAGGAAGGGAGAAGAACTGAGGAGACCAGAGGGGAAACGACAGAATTAATCCAGTATAGTATAAATTAATGCCTGTTTGCATACATGAAATGTTGTACAATGTAACCACAAGCTTATGTAATAACTACCACAACTAAACTCACAATGTGTTAAAGGGTAACAATGCTAAATATAATAACTGATAAGGCAAGCGCAAAGAAGGGATAAAGGGCAACCAAGCCCATATAATAACAGCTATGAAAGATACATAAAGGGTGACTATGCTTATACAATAGCAGCCATAACAAATTTACAAATGTGATAAAGGATAACAGTAGGGTATACAAAAGCTGCAGTGACAAACGCAAAGACCTAATAAAAGGTCAAACACCTCCAGGGGATAACAACTGAGACAAACATATAGGTATGATAAATAATAACAGGTGCCCTTGCAATTACAGTTATGGTAAACTCTAAAATACGATAGAGAGGAACATACGCCTATATAACAACGACTGTTGTAGACTAAAAAGGAAACAGGGTAAAATTTACTCAAACAGCAACAATTAAAGCAAACTCAAAAGATATATTAAAGAACAAAGTAAGCTTGTGGAATAACTGTTAACACATGCTCAAACAAGATCAATGTACAGCAAAATTAAAAATGCGATAAAAGACAATATCTGTTGATGCAAGCACAGCACAAGAATAGATAAGGAAAAGCTTAAAATGGCAAACAAAATCACACAAATGTATAATTATTATTTTTTTTTTTTCTTCTCTCCCCTCCTTGCTCTGCCTGCTGACGGCTTCCCCCGCCTCATCATAGGTGACATGTCAGTACATTGTGTTATAGCATGGGTTGCTTAAATTCTAAAGCGTATCAAATTTTCAAGTATCTAGTCCTTATATTGCAATACCCCCATTTCTATTAGAGCATGGTGGACCCGATAAGCTCTCATTCAATGTTGTAAATCACTATAAAAGAAATGAAAATAATAAAAAGTTATGGTATAAAAAAAAAAAGGATTAAAAATGTATTCAATATTCTACAGTACATATTGATGCTACAAATATCAAAAGAAATACTTGTTCCCTGCCATTGGCCATGAATGGAGAAAAAAAATGACATCAGGAGATTTACAGGGTTATTCAATAAAAGTTCTTATCGTTTAAAATGGTGCTAATTTTGCCCCAACTCAGATGTTAGCTTTCAAATGCTAAATAAGATCTGATTGGCTGGGGCAAATTTAGCACCATTTTAAACTATAAGAACTTTTATTGAATCTCCCTGTTAGTTGGTAAACCAATTGCACTCACGGGTGATTGGTTAGTATGACAACCCAGGACATTGCGCAAAATATTGTATATATTTATTGATGGACATGTTTTCCAAAAAAATTGTACATTTCTCAATGGATCAAATTGGTCCTGGCAAAAGTTTAGTCGGATTGGAGAAAGGTGCGTTTGACACCTGCCTGGAAGGAATAATACAGAAAAATGCTGATGTACAATTAGTAGCAACAGACTGTGCACAAAGTACCCAAATATCTTACATCAATTTGTTATATGGCATCTTTGCAAGAAAATAAGATCAATTTGTTATATGGCATCTTTACAAGAAAATAAGATTCATTTGTTATATGGCATCTTTACAAGAAAATAAGATCAATTTGTTATATGGCATCTTTACAAGAAAATAAGATCAATTTGTTATATGGCATCTTTGCAAGAAAACAAGATCCAAACTTACAACTGCTCCTAGAAAGTCTGAATGTTCTAATTGGTCATTTTGGATGTCCTCAATTATGAATCACCTGTGGTTTTGCGCCAAAACCCGCAATCAAGATGCAGATCTTTTAATGGCTAATGGATAAGTGGAGATCATTGCTATACCATATCACAAACAAACAATTTTTCAGAAAATGATCTGTACCACAAGATATTATCCTAATTCCATCAAGAGGACAAACCTTGGTAAAAAGAAACAGACAAGGCATACCAAGAATCGTTCTATTGGCACTGTGCCAAACCTGCTTTAAGACCGTAGGCATATTCAAATGTTCTGACACACTGGGCAAATGGATGTTTTTCATAGTAAAATCCTAACGTTTTGCCCAAAACATAACTCATTTGGCACTGATGCTATGCATGCCAGAACTGTCATGGCTGCTCTGTCAAGCAATCAAAATGCACATAGGTCTGTTGTTCATTGTTCTAAAAGAAATCCATTTGAAATGGGTGAAAAACGATTTTCCTTTGGTTTTGCAAAAGCAGAAGTCGGAAATGGGTCACAAGGGCGTTATATCTACCAAATCAAATATTTACACCTCCTCACCGCCAAATATACACAATCACTTTAATAGAACAAAATAGAGCTGTCCAGTCTTCGGTTGCTTTTATGTGGGAATCCCACTTTATTTGTACAGAAACAAACAAACACACAACACTTAGGCCCTTGGACCTGTATCACTTGATTTCTTTAAATCTTTTCTGAGGACAGTTGTTAATGCAGACATTACAAATGTAAAGCATTATATAAAATGGTAGATTTATGAACAAGAAAACAATCTCATTACAACTTATCAGACATTCCAATTTTACATTCTCTACAAATGTAGAATTCACCCAGAGGAATTCACCCAACTTACACTGTAGCTCTAGCAGTATATGTTGTATCAAATTTATATGTGGAACATCCGGTTGTACTGGATGTGGCCTGTGTAGTCCATGTCCCCCAAGCAGGGGGGCATTCTTGGGTGTGTTGCCATGACATTAGGGGTGTGACGGGGCACTCAAGTGTCTTGTGGGCATGGGCTTTCCTGAGGTGTGGCTGTGATATAGTTGCATTCTAGGGGGTGTGGCCATGATGGCCCATTCTGGAGGTGTGGTTGCAAGGTAGGTGCATTCTGGTGGTATGGCTGTGAGGTTGGACCATAGCTGCAGTGTTGAGCTGTCCTGGGTGCGTTGCCATGATGTTGGGCTGTCCACGACAAGGGTGTGTTTAAGGGCATGGCCATAATGACATCCAGGGTGCAGGGCCAAGATGTAACTGTTTTCCTGTTGCGTGGCCGTGATGCTGGGATGTTTTCTTGCAAATAGTTATACCCTGCAGCGTATTATAAATCGGGTGCAGACTATTATAGGAATGAAGTTTGTGTCATTGGAAAGACATTTTAATAATAGACGAGAAAAATACTTATGGCCATTGTAAAATGTTTTCCATCCAAGTCATACACTGGGAAAAGCTTCCACAAAGCATGTTAATGCTTTAAATGCATTATTGTGATGATTTATTATCTTATAATTATTGGTACTTGTGCTGTATTTAAAAAAAAAATTGATATGTTTAATACTTTTACCTGACAATAAAAGAATCTGAATAAATCACTTTTTATTTGCATCTTCTTTGCTCTATTTCAACTCCAGTTTACCCATATTGCAGCAGAGCAGTGCATCATGTCGTTTAAGAGATAGCGGGCTTTTTCCATAGCACAGAATGCCAGTAATAACATGCTGAAATGGAGATTCCAACAGAAAAAGTATAAGGAGATTCTGATATTTTAACAGATCAGGCTGTTCAGTATCTCCAGAATGCCTTTTACAACTCTTTAAATTTATTCCCGGCAAATATGGAAGTAAGACTATGAAAACATTATAAGGCAGCTCAAGATTTTTGTTTAAAATAAAAAAATAAATATTTTTTCAAACCACAGGTAAGCTCCAACTGTAAATAATTTAATTTTTAAATTTAATTTAATATTAATTCTACTATATATAGAGTCTTTGGAAAATGTACAGACTATTTGGGATAATTAGTATCTCTGAGACCAGATACTGCAAATGCCAGAAGAATATTCTCTGTTTCCTGCTTCCTTTTCAATACTAATAGTGTTTGGGGAAGAAATTACTAAATCAAACACATGTTCAAAAAGTCATTTCAGCTGGTGATGGGATATTGAATGTTGGAACTATGTATGTGTGTATATATATATATATATATAATTGGGTTTATCAATCTGCATCTTTAGTGGTGTTGCTATGACTTGTTAACAACATGTTAATGTATTGCTTGACGTATAAAATCTCTGCTGTTTTTTGCAAATTTTAACATTAGTACCAACAAAATTGGTTAGCAATGGAACCAAAGTCAATGCCATAAAGCACTAAAGTAAATTGTTTATGATCTAAAGCTTCTGGTGGCATTTCACAAATCACACATTTTTTGCCATACTACAATATCGTATAAAAGGAATATCTTTCGAGATAGATCTATACCAACAAAAGTATTGAAGGATCACAGGTGACTGAAATTTTAGATGAAGGGAAGAGAAATCATTTAAATTGGCTTTCCTTAATACAAGAAAAATTGTATTGCCAAACCAATCTGTCAACCAACTACGGGTTCACGTGTGCCTGTATGTATGATATTACACGAGATGCAGCAATGTTTTTCACTGGGGAGCTAAACCAGGGGTTATATTTATAACGGTTCATTAACTTTTTGCTTCAGTTTTCACCAAATTTTAACTTAACACAATTTATTGTGTCGATCACCAGCGTGGAAAAGCCATTACCAATGCCTATCGCCATTTTGATTATCGCCACAGTAACCGCTCAATCGTATTTCTAAAACAGAAATTAGTGCGTACTTGCGTTTAGTTCAGCCATTTAAAACCACCAAGTCTAAGGTGGCTGAAATGCTTAAGTGCCCATATATTTAGCCTGCCAGTGTGTCCTTGGAAGTTGTCAGTACAGTACTTTGTGGAGCGATTTTTTACCTTCTGTAATAACTGGCAGCTAGAACTGTTACCACGTATATATTGCCATTTCACTTTCTGACATAAAACCCAAGCGATAACCAATTCAACATATTTTTTTTAAAAAAGGGTTAAGTGTTTTTTGGCATTTAGTACGCTTACAAGAAGGTGGCGAGAATGCATTAGTGGTAGTAGTAGAGAATACATTTTAGCTTGGCTGGTCTTTTTCTATTTCGCCACAATATTAGACAAAATAAATATGGCTTTATAACCACTGTGGCAAAAATCTTCATGACAAAGCAATCTCTTTTGATAATATGTTGTTGATAACACTATTTACTATTGCAAAGTCTGTCAAGAAACGGACAGCATATTGGTGAGGATCACGTGATCAGGACCCGAGGACGCAGTGAGTTTGAAGCCTTTCAAAGACCGTGCAGCTGCGGTGGACTATATCCTTGGAAGGAGGGAGCTGGAGATCTTTTGGCCCTGCTGCTTACCTGGAGTACGTGGTCAAGCTTGGTTGGGGTACTGGTTAAAGGGGGGATCCAGTATATGTGGGGTCCACTCCCGGGAGGCTTTTGGAACCGAGGTACCTGTATGTATATATATATATATATATATATATATATATATATATATATATATATGTTTATTACATACTGTTGGAGGTTTCCTACCTTATCTGTTCACTACGCTTTGGACTTTACTATGGGTAAGTGCTTCATTATTGGACTCCTTTGTTGGTATTTGATATAATCTGTGATGGTACTCATGTAATCACTCCTGTTTATATTGGATAAGGTTTTTACTTAATATATCATCTTTTGTGATTTTTAGATATAGTTTTTATGTGATTTTAATCATATTTATGGTATTTTATTAAAGGATTATTCCGATTTATATATATATTTATTGTTATTTATTGGTTTTCCTTGCTAAATTATTTATTTATATAAAACTGTCTCTCACGGAGTCTAACGTGAGACTCCAATAAATCCTCCCAATCCTCCATCTCCATTGATGGTAAATACCTTGTCCATTTATTTAATACATCTGAGGTACTCATAGTTAGATTAGCACTTAAAAGACATGAATATATTCTGGAGCCTTACTGTCTTTCACCCCCTGATTTTAATATTCGTATGATGGGGTAGGTGGTAGTAGGAATGTGTCATCCTTGGAATTCGGAGATAAGGCAAAACCTAAGCTGTAAATAACAAAATAGAAAAGAGTCGGTAGGTTGTATTGTTGCTTGTCATCTGAAAAGGGCATCAATTTATTATTGACTATAATCTGTGAGAAATAATGGATGCCTTTACATTCCCACAATTCTGATGCAGCAAAAGAGGCCAGTCTAGGATATTGTGCCAATCACACAACATTAGAACAGTAGAACGGGAGATGAACAAGACAAGAAGAGGCAGCTGATATGGAGAACCAAGAGTAGAACTGGAGGTAGGAGCGGTTGGCAGATATGGAGACCAAAGGAGAAATGGAGGCAGGAGCGGCTGATGGATAGGGAGAACAAAGGCAGACTGGAGGCAGGAGCAGCTGATGGATATGGAGACCAAAAGCAAATTGGAGGCAGGAACAGCTGGTGGATATGGAGACCAAAGGCAAACTGGAAGCAGGAGCGTGTGAATGCTGGCGTGCGCCCCGGCTCTTGGTCAGAGGGACAGGTAAGCCCAGAACTATGACACAGGGAGTATTACCTATTTACCATCATATGTGCTGAGCTTTTTCAGCATTATTAGTGCTATTTGTGATTTTTGCTAGATATTTTTCACTTTTGATGAAAATTCGCCTTTTTAATAACTTTGATGAAAGGAAAAGTTGAAAGTTTAAAAAATTGTGGTAAAGGCTGGTGGGAAAAAAAACAAAAATAATGCCCCTTTATAAATATGTCCCTCGGACCCCCATTTGACTTTATTGGTAAATAAAGAAAATTCGAACCTTAAAAAAAAAAAAAAGGATCTTTAAAAATCTTAAAAAAAAAAAAAAAATAGTCTAACACCCCCCCTGAGTACTTATTAATATTGAGAAACACTCCACAATGTACTGACACCTCCATGGACCCATTGGCAGGCTAAATAAATGGGCACTTATGCGTTTTTGCCACCTCAGACTTGGAATGGCTGAACTTAACGCAAAAATACAGTGAAAAAAAAAAAAAAAATACAGTGGAAAAAAAAAAAAAAAAAAAAAGTGAAATGTAGCGGTAATGACCTTTCGCCACTGGTTATCACTGCTTTATAAATAGCGAAAAGTCCAAATTTTGCGAAAAGGCTGCGTTAAAGAAGGCGAAAAGTTTAACGAACCTTTATAAATATGCCCCTAAGTACTGAAGGTAAGCGAACATTTTTGTAAAAAATGTTATTTTACAAATTCTCTGGTGGTATTGTAAAATAAGGATTGGTATCGACCATTTTTTTGCGCCCCCACTGCATTATAAATTTGGCCCTCTAATTCCCACACCACAAAAGCAAACACGCGAACTTTACAAAATGAGCATGTTCTCTAAATTTCCTCTTTAAAATGATTTCACCTGTTTTTCTTTTTAAACCCAACAAATCTCGCCAGGGCCTCCTTTACTTCCTTATTTCTTAAACTATATATCAATGGGTTCAAAACTGGTGTCACAGCTACAAAAAGAACTGAAAACACTTGATCGAACTCTTCAGAATGTTGCGATGGAGGCCTCATATACATGCACATGGCCGCCCCGTAGAAAATGAGAAGAACGGTAAAGTGAGATGAGCAGGTGGAAAACGCTTTTCTTCTTCCAATTTTTGACTTAATACGCATAACAATCTTAATGATTTTGATGTAGGAAGTCAAGCTGAGCAAAAAGGGGCACAATCCGAGTACAATGGCCTCAATGTAAATAATACTGAGGAAGGTAATATTAGGGCAGGAGATTTTTTGCAGTGCTTTAATGTCACAAAAGAAATGCTTGATGTTATTAGAAGAACATAAAGTTAAACGAGATGCAGCAAGAGTAAGAATTAACGAGTTAAAACAACCAGATATCCAGTTGCCAATTAGAAGCATGAGGCATGATTTTGTATTCATAATGAAGTGATAATGCAATGGGTTTGAAATTGCGACGTATCGATCATATGCCATGGTTGGCAATAAGGTATCTTCAGTGCTTGCAGCAAATACGAAAAAGTACAACTGACTTAAACATTGCTTAATTGACATGGATTTGTTGCCAGAAATTAAAATGTCCATGAGTTTTGAAAGGGTGGCAGTGTTGAACATAATGTCCACTGCAGAAAGGTTGCAGAGAAAGTAATACATTGGCGTATGCAAATGATCATCTACAAATGTTATTATGATCATAGCAATGTTCCCAAGGACCCCGATCATGTAGATCAGAAAAAACACAAGAAAAAGAAGAGGCCGTCTTTCTGCCGTATTGGAGAATGCCGAAAGCTGAAAGCCCTTCATAAATGTTTTGTTTTCCATTATTGTGCTGTCCTACAGAAACAAAGTGTTATATTTACATCATCGATTAACCATAAAATGGATTTATAGACTTGCCAAATATTTTTTGTTTACTGCAAATATTTACAGGGATATTCACTAAAAGTTCTTATCATTAAAAATGGTGCTAATTTTTCCCCAACCAATCAGATGTTAGCTTTCAAATGGAAGCTAACATCTGATTGGCTGGGGGAAAATTAGCACCATTTTAAATAAGAACATTTATTAAATATCCCTGTTTGTCTTTATGTAGAAACGTCCATCATTTCTATAGAGAATATTGGGGAGATGTAATTTTTTGCCGTTAACAGCAGAATAACTAAAACCTACACTACCCAATATAATATGCTTTACTCTGCTGTTCATATCTTAGCTACCAGCCCTGCCTTTTGTCGATTTGATTTTTGGTAGTAAAAGGGGAATTAATATGACAAAAAAATACACATTTTATGCAGGGAATATTCCTTCTTTAAATATGTAACAGATACATTTACCAGAATAAATCAAAATATTCAGAGAATAAATCATTACATTTAAACTGTAAAATACTAATGTTTTAATGACATGATGTTAACACTTTCCCATCATTTCAATAATGTACAGACATTTACTGCTAATTTAAAAACATGGCTGTGCGTATCTGCAGTCAGACAGAGGTCACTAGAGATGTCACCTGAGACAATTGCTCTGGAATTACAGTTCATTTTCATAAGTGAACCTTGCAGGAAGTCTGGAGACTTCTTTCCAATTTGGAAGAAGGAATGGTCCATGCCATAAAGGTTTTTCCAAGGAATTGCTGGAAATAGTGAGGCCTTCATATAAGGTTTGTAGTAGAATAGACACATCTGCAGTATTTTGTTGGGAGCCCCCAGTCATTATCATTATATTACAATAGGTTCATCTATCATCACATGTTCAATGCTATTTTAGCTGCTGAGCTTTAGCACTGAAAGCTCCTAATTGAATAGTGCACAATTTATTTGACAAATTCTCTATCAGTGCTATATGAAAGGCCAGGTCCTACCTTTAAAAGGAGCCATCAACCACCTCTCTACGTGCTCCACAGCCCAAGACATAAAGAAATGACTGACCAGAAAGTTAATGGGTGGGAGGCTGACATGTGACATTCCTAAGGCTTCTCCTGCCCAGTGCTGCTGGTGAGCACAGCCTCAGACTCCCTCAGTGTGTGAGGGAGACAGGAAGTCCCTCCTCCTCTCTGCTGTGTGAAGGACCTGCAGCTGCAGAGAAGGTAAGAGTTCTCACTCTGCCTGAAAATGCTGTTTCCACAGAGTTTTCGGGGGTGGGGGTAGGGGGGGTGTCAGAATGGCCCACAGCACCTGTGAGCGGGTGGGGCTTAGGCACCCGTGAGTGGGCGGGGCTTATGCACCCGCGAGTGGGCGGGCCACGGCACCTGTGAGTGGGCGAGGCCACATGGGGCTGTAAGGGAATGGGCCAAGGGGGGCCTGCAACTGGAGGGACCATGGGGTCCATGAGTGGGAGGGACCAGGGGGGCTGCAAAGGGGAGGAGACCCAGGGCAGATTGACTGACAGGTTTCAGAGCAGGAAGTGCAGGGGACCTGGTGATGCTGCTGCCATATCACACACAAAAATGTAAATATCTTCAAAACTATGCAAAATAAACAATGGAAATAAATTGCAAAAACTCTCAGGAGAGCAATTCCTATCAATTTACCTAAAGTCATTTTTGGACCACAATTCCTCTTTAACTAAAACTCAATTCTACATGTGGCATACAGTATGCCAGAAAAAGTAATGCTAAATAAGTCAAATAAATTATCCGGAAAAACTAGGGAGTATCTGGTTTATTCTAATAACATTCCAACTTTATTGGAACGTCACTGCAACATTTATTGTCTGGCCCTTTCTTCAGGAAACCTCTGGTCATTTAACAAACCTGCAAATCAAAAATAAAGAGAAGGATCCTTTTTCAAGTGCTCAGTTCTATGGCTGCAAATTCCCTTAGTAAATAAAGTATGTAAGTGGCAGAGGTAAAGACCATATAGATACACCTCCTTTAGCCACCCATTATGTGGCATACCCATGTCATATTATAGAGTGTGACATATAGAACAAAAGTAGCGAGAATTAAAGGGAAAAAACCAGAATGAAACTTTGGAGATCTTTGCAAAATCCAAGACAAATAATATATTATTGTTAAAGATAAATTTGCTATTGCAGCCTTACTGTATATTCTTAAAAGAGAAACATACATTTATTCGAATACAGAAATGAAAGGTATGCAATAAGATTAATCTTAATATTAAAGTCTAAAACAATAAATACTAAAACAACTTTAAGCCTCCAAGAAAGCAAACATGTCTGTAAAACACAAACATCTGAGAAAACAAATGAGATTAGATTAGTTTAAGATTTATTTAGCAATGATATAGTTTGAGAACCACTCCTGTAGACCTTGCTCTTTCTTTATATGTTTATTAGTGACCATGCGTGCACAACGTTTCGGGGTGTGTCCCCCTTCCTCAGGCACCTGAGGAAGGGACACACACCCCGAAACGTTGTCCACGCATGTCACTAATAAACATATAAAGAAAGAGCAAGGTCTACAGGAGTGCGTTCTTCAACTATATCATTGCTAAAGAATATTTAACCCTGTATGTGGTTGACAGGATTTGAGGAACAGCACCCTAAGTCTCTGAAGGAAAGGAGTGCGGGGATTAACTAAAACGTGTGAACTAGTTTAAGATTTACCAGTTTACCTTTTTTCTGGGAACGACTGTTAGATTGAACACAAAATTGCAACAATAAAATATACCAATAAAGATAATAGGTACAATAGTATATAAAATCTAAACCAAACTCATGGAGAAGATGTACCCATATTAACTTACACTGTTTTGTTTTTGTTTTTTAATAAATATTTTATCTCATTTTTGTTTCGCAATGACAATATATAATTTAGCTGCTGTGCTAGATGGGACCCCCCTTACTGGTGGAAAGGATGCCTGGCAAGCCTTCTGTGCATCAATACATTTTTTTGCTTGCAAAAGAAGACATTGCCCTTCGTGTCTTTTATATTGTTACAAACAGACCCTAGAGAATGTTACATGTTTATGATAAAATCAAATCTTTAGAGACAAATGGGTATTTAGAGAACTGCTTTAAATAGTGCAGAAAAATAATAAATCCCACAGTTGCATAACCTGTTTTCTGTTTATGTTCTTTAAATTTAAATTTGTAACAATGTTAAATAATGGATTGTAAGCTTTTTGTTAAAACTTCAAGTGATTTTGTAACCTTAGGGATGGTACACACATAAAAGTGACCACTAGTACTGATATTTTGGTAAATCAGACTAAAATATCAGTTATACTTTCCAACCTAATAAAACAATCCCTGATAATTTTTGGGTCGGCCTATCAAAGAAATCAGTTAATCTAGGCCACCACAAGGCTGGTTACAGATTACATACATATTGTATTGTTTATTTATTATACAGACAGAGTGATGCACCGCTCCTGTTCTGGAGTTTAACCGATGTTACTGTGACTTTAACTCCTATATTGCGGCGACTGTGTGGCTGACATGAAAGTCAGCAAGCCATTGCAATCGATGTTATAAGGCATTCTACTCCAGCTAATGGCTGTTGTTAAAAATTCCAAAATAGATACCAGCACTTTGCGATGTACCGAGAGCCGCTATTGGCTTTTAACGTCGTCAGCAAGTTTGCACCGGGTAGCATCTCTCTCTCTCTAAAATGTAAGGTATACAAAGTTACTGTCACAAAGGTAAAAAAATATACAGGGAGATTCAAATCAGATCTTATTTAAAGGGTATGTCCATCAAAAAATGTACTTTCTTTCTAACTGTTTTACTGTAGAACAGGAGGTAAATGCACTATTTCTTACCTCCCGTTCCTCAGTGAATCTTGCAGGAGAACTTACCGGGATCGTTCCAGCGCTGACAGAGCTGCGGACGAAATCCCCAACGCTTGGACCCAGATTTTAAAAAGGGAGGAGCAGGAAGCAATGAGAGTAAGTTTATTTTTTTTGCATTTAATAGTTGGGGTGTCACATATTTTTTTAGAATGTTGTGCACCCTTAACATTGTCTGATAAAGGTACACATTCATTTTAATATTTTTTTGATTGTTTAATCATAATAAAACAAGGTGTTTGGAATGATATCAGTAGCATTTAGCAACATCTATGGGGGAATTCACTGAGGAGCTCTGCAGCCTTTCTGGTCTTAACGTTGCGCTAACTGATTTACGATCGATTAGCGCGACATTAAGTCTTGCTTTGCGGCAGCTACACGAATGCCGGAAGAGGCACTCTGGTAAATCTCTTTGCGTCTTAGTGTGTATGTATTTAACGCCAGCTGGGTGAGATTCACCCAGAGCCGTGCAGCCTCTGGTAAAATCCGTGCGGGAGATTTGCCCAGAGCATAATTACATTATATTACATAATAAATTACATTATATTACATAATAAATTACATTATATTACATAATAAATTACATTATATTACATAATAAATTACATTATATATGAGCTATCCCATTTCAAATCTAAACCCCTCGCTATCCTGGTCTCCAACTCCAATATCCTCCTCTCTGTATTCTTTTCCATTCCTTGCCCGTATAGGGAGATGATAGTTAATAATAATAATTCTCTATTTGCCAGTACACTGTGTATAGGAATTTGCTTGGATGTATTGTTTCCACTATATAGTTGTTTACCATCTGAGGAAACCTCCACCACCGCTGGAAAAAGAAGCACGTTTTTTATTTGGTTTTAAAATAGTTCTGGTTTTATTGCTACGCCTTGGTGTTCTGCTCGAATTACGCTTCCATGTATATATATCATTTGTTTGTCATAGTCTGCATGTCTTCTGTTTTCTATGATGTGCTTCCAAATCTAGTTTCTCTATTTTAGCTTCTAATTTTTTATCAAGTTCACCAAAGTTTTGATCCCTTTCAAATTGATTAATCTCTTGAAGGGAGGGTGTTGTTGAACTACCACTCTAGGTAGAATGCAATAAATGGGCGCCAGTGGTTCTTGAACTTAAACAGTAACTTATTTATTAACAGAACAATATTAATAAGGTATTGCAATTTGCACAATAGAGGTGACAGCATGGCACAGACATCACATAAATACTCACAAACCAGAGGAATCAGAAACAGCATTAATTGAATAACAATCAGCTTGTAAATGCCACCCCAGCTCACATGACTGCTCTCCCTTTTATACTTTTACACAGTGCCCCTACTGGCCAAATCCTGTAAGAACAAGATGGCTAAAGAATAACTAGTTTATAGTTCCCTACACACAAATCAATTTTTAGGATGTCTTAGTGATTAAAAAAGGTAACACATTTGTGACAGATAATTTTTCGAAATCTACTGATCGCAGCAACATTCTCCACGCAGAGAGCTTTCACCCCAGAAATACCATCAAGGATCTCCCTTATAGCCAACTAATAAGGGTAAGAAGGATTGTTAGTGATGATCAATTATGTGATCAGAGACTTAAAGAAATTGGTGAGTTCACTAAAAGAGGATATAAAAAAATAAAATATCAGAGAAGAAAGGGAGACTTGTAGATAGAAGAACCCTAAAGACAGGCCCCTAAGGAAATGGAAAGAATACCATTTCTCAGCACCTATAATATACATTCAGGCAAGATAGGGAAAAGTGTCAAAAAGCCTTGGAAAATTCTACAAGCAGACCAAGAATTATTTTTTTATTTGTAGAACCCCCTCTTCTCTTGTATAGGAGATCAAGTAATCTGGGAAATTATCTTGTAAGAGCTGATCTCACTCCAGCAAACAAAGGGAGACAAATGTTCCTAGGAACACCCCAAAAAGGTACCTTTCCATGCAACAATTGTGGCAATTGTAACCAATAATTTTGTAAGGGAACAAAAATACTACTAAGAGATTTTTCTACATGCTGCACGTAGGGATGTATATACATATATATAAAAATAGAGGCCAGGACCAGAATTAAGGGATACAACCGCTCGTACATGTTCTTGTATTCTGATGGACAATTTTCTTTTTGTTTGTCCCACATACTTTAGCCCACACTCGCAGGTTATCAAATACACAACCTGCTGTGTTTGACATGTGATGTAACCTTTCACATAATTCTTATCCATATTTGTATCTAACAGAATTCATTTTGATCCATAATGTCACACACACACACACACACACAGCATTTTCCACATCTGTACCCTTGTCTTGATTTTTTTCCCAAGCCAGGTGTCAATAGATTTTTGGGTTTCAAAATGGCTTTTGTGCCATTTGCTGTTAAAGGTTGTTGTCAACCTCATTCTCTGACAATCCATTTCTCCTTCACCACTCTTTTGTAGATTGTCTTTATATAAGAGGTCTTCCCTCCTAGTCCGTTTAGCTCTATCAAACCCTTTTTGTATATAGTTTTTACCATAGTCTTTCTCGTTAAATCTTTGGCTCAGTTCTGTAGCCTGTTTGTAAAAGGATGTCTCATTGGAGCAGTTCGTCTTGATCCTTAGGAACTGCCCCTATGGGATTCCCCTCAATAAGTTTTTAACCAGCTGATGACAGAAGTTTTAAAACACTCTGGGACCAAACATTGTGTGAGAGATAAGTACATATCAGTGAAAATGGGTGCAAGCAGTCCAGAGCAATATTTAATAGTAACTGGTGAAACACCATCGTGGACTTCTGCCTTAGCACAATCCTGCTTTGCAAAAACTCTCCTAACATCACATTGGAGACTATTCCACATAATGAGAGAATCTTTGTAGATCTAATTGCATTGTTAAATTATTGCTGGCATGTGACGTGACCCTCTTGCCTGCTCAAGTCCCTCCCTCCTCCTTGCTCTGTTTGCACAAACATAGACATAAGAACATTAGCAGGGGGGAGATGTAGCTTTGACTGCAGAGACAAGGCTGCACTTGACCCCCCTTCTTCATAGCTTACACTGATTGATGATGGGTCACAAAGAGAGAGATTGCATTGCAGTAGAAACTGTACTGTTCTCCCTTCTCTTCCGTGTCTCCAGGACAGCTTGCTTTCTATTGGCCACTGTGCGTGGGTGTGTTTTTCAGGATGTTGATCTTTTAAATCCTACTGCACATGAAAAGCTTGTCGGTTAGCCGGAGTTGAGACATGGAGAAGGTAACAGAGGGGATGGGGAAGGGGGGAGTGCTGCACAGAGATCTGACACCATGGAAAAACAAAGTCACTGACAGAGGTAGGATAAAGGCAGCGCAGAGTACATGAATTTAACTTTGCAATGAGGCAATGTGTTTTTTTCACTATAGATGCCCTTTAATTTCCAGATATATGCACAATTTCCTTTACTTTCCTAAGTTCCCCCAGGTCTTTGATAAACTAAGGCTTTCCATTATTATAAATTACAACATTCTTACTGGTTATGCAGATACCTCCACAAAATTTAACATAGGATGTAAAAAAAAATCACAGGGTGAATGCTATTGGCTGTTTGAAGGCGCAGATCATCTCCACTATATATGCTCCCCACCCTAGCTGTGCCTCAGATTTTGTGAGAAGTGGGCACAGAGAGATGAGACATGCATAATAACTAGGAGTGAGCTGAACAGGACAAGAGAAGGGAACACTGAGAACAAAAAGGGGCCAAGTTCCTGACAGAGCTAAAAATATAGAAAAGGATAACGGCAAGTCATTTACCCCCCACTTGTTCATATTTATGTAAAAATTAGCCTTTCTGTGTTAAGTTCAATTTAAGAATGCTTCCCACATGCAAATACAGTATTATATACAGTACGATGTTTATAGACATCCATCTGGAAGGCCCTAACTTGTTTACTTGGGTATTTATTTTAGGAATTGTCAATGTCTGCTTTTTCTTGGGATGTTGTCTGATTGACCATTATATTAAAATTTTATAACAAATATGTTCTGTTTCTGGTCCTCATATACATCCTCTAAAATGTGTCCCTGCAGAGATAATGTGATGACAATGTTGTGCATACAATAATTAACATGTCGTTTGCATCATTACTGTTTAGAGTACCAGGAATAGTTTCAATATATCAACTCCAAGGCTTTTTCAGAATCACAAGCTCCTTACTTTGCCAAAAATTTCAGTATTGCGCCTTTAATCATTATAACGCATCCATGTAATTTACTCATGCCCTTATTTACTTTATGTTTTCTATTTAGGATTTAGGAATAAATGTTCCATTGAACAGTTTTATTTTCATCCCATTTCTAAGGGTCATTTTATTGTTGGACTGAGGTGTCCTGATCTACAAAGGAACTGAAATTTACTTAATTCATAACTATATGTGCTCCTGAGTAACTGATTTTTATGTATATCTGTGTTTTGAAAGAATTAAAGGAATATTCTTTTTTATATCGCTTTAGTATGGTGATATTGTGATAAAGAATAGAACTGAATAAAATTGAATTCACATTTTTAGTCCAGGCATATTTACTAGCGTTATTGTTATGTAAACATGAGGTCCCTTTTGAGATTTATAATAATGTCTCTTAGGGTTCCCATTTAGATTTGAATTTGCTAGCGTTTGAAAACACCACATGATCTCCCAGAAGGCCCCACAGCCTCTATAAACGAATGAAAATTCATCGTAGTTGAAAGTTGTCTTGAAAGGTTTGTCTATATCTACACATTTCATTCATTCTTAATCCCATAAGTGAAATATTATAGGAAAATTACTATTGTAAGTCAAGTTCAGAATTGAGTACAGTCAGTAATAATTGTATTTTATTTAGTTAAACAATATTTTTTCCTGATACTAGTATATCAGGAATCCGTATATTTATTGTCCAGTCTCAATGCATCACCTACCTTTCCAAAATCTGTTTACACTGGTCAGTTTAGTTTGAGGCTAGATTCTTACTCATTATCCTTAATAGGATTATAATACATATTAATAGCAATCTTCTTTTAATGTCTTCTCCGATATATATTACATGCTAATGGGCACAGTGTTAGTACAAACCTTACTTTACTATGGCATGTTTAATGACTAATCAGCCATGCATTAAGCAGCTTTAAAGAATGTTACATTAGATACCCACTCTGCCTTTATTTTATGAGGACCAACTGGCAAGACATAAGTTAGGTGAACAACAAGAAATCTGTTTTTATATCATTTAATTAATTTGTTTGTAAAAGACGTCATCTTTAAAAGAAATGGGTTTCACCATATTTTACCACCTTAAGATCTGAAAAACAGCTATGGTCCAGAAAAATACACTAATGAGAGTGGGGAGCTAGAAAAATAATAGTTTATTTAGTAAAAATTGCAGGTCTTCTCATTGGAAGTCCAAGAACTATGAAGAACTAATGATATGGGGGAACTAGAGAAAACTCAGGGGGAGTACAAAGCAGTTTGGGTCCTGGGTAATATTTGGGGAGGTGGGTTGGTTTTATTGGTGGAAGGATGGTGTAGTTCTCTTTCAATGTTTATTCTTGTTTGAGCAATAATTTTTTTTCTGGAGGAGGAAACTGTCCAAGATATATATTTAATATAACTGTCCTATATATATATATATAATTAATATAACTGTCCTATATATATAATTAATATAATGTCCTTAATATAATTAACTATAACTGTCCTATATATATAATTAATATAACTGTCCTATATATAGAATTATTATAACTGTCCTATATATAGAATTATTATAACTGTCCAATATATAGAATTAATATAACTGTTCAATATATAGAATTAATATATATTGTCATGTTATAAAAATATAGCAACCAGAAATAATGGACACTGTCAAAAATGTACATAAGGTTTGTTATTGACTAACATAGGGGATAGTTCTTGGAGAGTTCTCATTGATAGGGATAAGATCGATCTTCCCTGAAAACCTTTCTCACAAAAGACTATAGGACTGGTATTGAGTTTCAACAATACCACCAGGTCATAATTGGCACAATCAGAGCAAACATTTTTTAGAAAAGAAAAGTTATTTCAGCGTTTATGTGACAATTTCTGCGAATGCGACTCTTTACAAATAACCCCAATAGTTTATATGGTGAGTGAATCTGGGAGAAAAAACTCGTGCTCGGAATAAATGAAATTGTGGTACAGTTTTTTTTATTAATAGGATCACCTAAAATGTACCAGTATTTCATGACTTCAGATGCAAGATACCACACAAATCCATAAGGTGTTTATCTTAATAAGAACAACACCTGTAGGGGAATGTCACTGCCAGCCATTGTGGCAAAACATTTTCACATTATTACTGGATATCTAATAGTGGGTCTGGGCTTGATTATAACTTCAGATGGTCTAGTAAATTATAGCCAAACCAACTCCTGTTTGCCTTCAATGTACATTAACCTCTAAGAACACATATTTATGATTCTCCATATTATTATTATTATATTGATTTATATAGCGTCATCATCTTCCGTAGTGCCTTACAATTACATGTATACATTCACATCAGGCCCTGTCCCGAAGAACTTACAATCTAAGCACATTTATTTGACACTTACAACCTATCAGTATGTCTTTATGATTGTGGGGTAAACCGGAGTGCCTGGAGGAAACCCGTGCAAGCACGAGGAGAACATACAAACTCCTTGCAGATGTGTCCAAGGGTGGAATCGAACTCAGGACTTCAGCGCTGCAAGGTATCAGTGCTAACCACTGAGCCACAGTGTTGAGGATGATTAGGAGCATCCAGGGCCGGCCTTAGGATAAATAACACCCTGTGCAAGATTTGTTACTAGCGCTAGCACCCCCTCCAAAACACCCCCCTGGGCACACACAATACGCTGCTGAATGCTGCTTGCCTTTGCCTGCTTAAAATCAAGTCTGCCACCTGCACTGTCTTTCAGTATCTGTAGTGCGTACTTGTGTATATCCTGCCTACATCATTCCATAACACGTACAGCAATAACAGGGAGATTCAATAAAATTTCTTATCATTAAAAATGGTGCTAATTTTGCCCCAACTAATCAGATCTTATTTAATATTTGAAAGCCAACATCTGATTGGTTGGGGCCATATTAGCACCATTTTTATTACATAGGCATGTTAATGCACAGACACAGCACAAAATACAGACATCTTAAGGCTTACCTGTGTTCTGGCTTTGTCTGTGGATAGTTCTGATACATGTGATCTGCAGGGCCGTAACTGGGGGGGACAGTGGCACTGATGCACAACTTTGACCTACAAGTCAGTGACGTAAGTCTCTGGCTGGCACCCTCCCTTACAATGCAACCTGTGCAGCCGCACAGGTCGCCCATATCAAAGGCCAGCCCTGGGAGCATCCTCCAATCATCAGGCATTTTAATATTACATTTAACAAGTAATGTCATGCATGAATTTCAGGTCAGATTAGATAAAGTAGACCAGAGTGTTGAATATAAAAAAAATCAGAAGTCGGAAGACTTATAAAAACTTTATTTAAAGGCGAGTAAGCCCAGAAATAAAGAATGTGGTATAATAATTGAAAGAAAGGTATATTGACTCTCCATATATCCATACGGAGACAGTATCAATGACATGGTTTTGTTCCGTGTTGAAAGTAAACGTTTCCTTTCTTCCATAAAAGCAGCATAATGGAAAACGCGTTGAACAGTACAATGAACAATGGCTTCCATCTCTTAGCCTTTTCCACCTCTGGGGAATACAGCTGGACTATTTTCTTTGGACTCTCACTGATGTACCTAATGTGTGTGACTTTAAACATAACGATTATTGTGCTAGTCTGCCTGGCACACCAGCTGCACACCCCCATGTACTTCTTCCTATGTAATCTCGCTGCCCAGGACATTATTTTTGTCTCTGCTGTCCTGCCGAAGCTAATGGCCATCACGCTTACAGGAGATCCAAGGATTTCCTTTCATGGCTGCATAATACAGGTGTTTACATTTGCAGTTTGTGTTGATTTAGACTTCTTACTTCTAGCGACCATGGGTTATGACCGTTATGTGGCTATTTGTATGCCACTACGTTACCATTTGATCATGAACACTAGGCTGTGTGTTCTGCTGATGGTGACATTTTGGGCTTTTTGTGCTGCTAATGGGCTTTGCTTCTCTTTGCTTCTATCGCATGTGCGGTTTTGCAAATCACATGACCTGAATTTTTTCTTTTGCGACATTAAAATCATGCTGGGGATTTCCTGTGGTGACATCACACCTATAGTGAAACTGGTATCATTCGAAGCCATGTTCATTGGGTTTCTTCCATTTGCATTGACTGTATCATCTTACATACGTATCACACTAACTATGTTAAGAATTAAAACATCCGCTGCCAGGCTCAAGATTTTTTCCAGCTGTTCCTCACATCTCACTGTCGTGTTGCTGTTCTGTGGGACGAGTCTCAGTTTGTACATGAAATCAGACTCTGGGGACTCTGGTGAACAAAACAAGCTGCTTGGCCTAATCTATGTCGGCCTTGTTCCAATGGTGAATCCGGTAGTATACAGCTTGAGAAATAGACAAATTAGATCTGCTACAAAGACAGTCTATGCCCAATTCATGGCAAAGAAGGTGCTGCTATAGAC
Organism: Hymenochirus boettgeri; assembly: GCA_019447015.1. Lineage (NCBI taxonomy): Eukaryota > Metazoa > Chordata > Amphibia > Anura > Pipidae > Hymenochirus > Hymenochirus boettgeri. The sequence continues at coordinate 245,508,123 of CM033471.1, forward strand.
AAGAGTAATAGCATTTTCCGTGTTATTAAAGGGGCATTTGTCATGTTTTATTATTATTGCCCATACACATTCTAGTATAGCAGTTTGGGTCTATTAACTCATATATTTATATCTACCAATACACAGGTTTTGCTTACTTTTCAGGCCTATCACCATGTTTACCACTCAAAACCTGAACAAACCCTTTTACTTGGTTGACCAGTTGCTCTGGATGAATCTCCAGTAAGTGATTCATCTGGTGGTTCTGGATGAATTCAATGTGATTTTTCTTCTATGTTTAATATTCTTTGTGTTGCTTTTATGTGGCCCAGGTCTGGAAATGCCTTGTACTTGTTATATAACTATGACATTATCTAAAATGAGTTTACTTACAAAAATCTAAAATGACCATAGGACTTTTAGGAATCTATTTGTGGAAAAGATACCAGTTTATAATTCTCTGTTATGTTGTTGTAGTGGCAAAACCTATGCTTATCTTAAAAGTAAAATACATTGTAACTAGGGATGTTGTGATTTTTCCACCCAAACCTGGTTTTAACATTACGTAGTTACGGCACAGAATGTCCCAATCTGCTTTACTCACCTGGAACAAACCCTGCCAGGTTCATCATAACAGCACTGGGAAGCCATTTTGGGCAGCATAATAATTGTACAGTTCCATCATGTCAGACTCCTACTTGATCCTTATTGTTAGTCCCTTAAAGGATAACTGTATTGCTTCGATGCATTTTTTTTTCTTAATTGCTTTCAAAAGAGTAAAGGTATGCAGCCCTCTCCTTACATCTTTTTCCTGATTTCGAGCTTCTCTCTGCCTTCAGTTAGCCATGCTGTGAAGGGGGCCTAACAATTCTGTCTGCCTGTAACTGTCACTCAAAACTAGCATGTGAGAAAACACTCCTCCTCCCATCCTTGATCAGCTTGATTATGTAGGCTGTATCCTAGCAACAGGACATTTCAAGTTTGTTTAACTGCCAGAGGAGGAGGAGAGAGGTTGTAACAGACACCCACCAGCCAATGACATGTGTTATGTTAATCATGGCCCTGGGCCATCTAGGAGGCGGGCTTTTAGCCCTTATCTTTGCTGTGTGATATCTAAGGGAGGGCAGCACGGCTGTAAATGTGTGTAAGTGATTTCAGCTGCTTGGACATGTAATAGGGATTTTTTTTTATATTGTTGTCCCTTAATGGCTCAGGGTATCTGCACACACTGAGTGATTATACATTAGAAAAAATCAGTTTGGGCTAATAATTGTACTCAGAGGGGTTTTGACATTTCATTTGAGTTGTTTTTATCAATAAAATATGATTAAACAAGTAAAACATACAGTACATATTGTAGAGATATGAGCCAATCACATGCCTCATGGACAGTTTAATTACCCAAATGAAAAAATAAATTTGAAATAATTCTGGTTAATTTTAGCATATGTCACATAGTGTCCCATTTCTCTCTTTAAAAAATAACATTGACCCCAGTAATGAATACCTAATCCTATTGCTGGTCATTTGTAATAAGTTGGTTTTTAATTTAACATCACCAATTATGGGCAATATAAGTTAACATGGAGGTACCACTCAGATGTACATTCTTTGTCATTCTATGGCTAAGCTGTATTTCTGTTTATCAAAAAATAATATAAATGAAAATAAAAAATACAGGGACAGTAAAGTTAGAAGCATTAACACATACATTCAACTTCAACATCCATTCAAATATAGGAACTATTGTTTTTTTTATCAAGCTTTACCATATACAGTAATTTATAATTTGCATTTAATGTTATATGTTTGTAAAGGTTCTCATTCATCCACGTCATGGTATATCTGTTGTATTCAGTTAGATCAACTGGACTTGTTGTTTTCTTCTTGAAGATGTTTCACCAGTGATCCAACTGTCTTTCTCAATTCAGAATGACTTGTACAAGAATCTGTTGGGAATACATACCCTGGAATGTGTCCCAATCAGCATAGGTCTTAGGGATCTCCTGAATGCAAGGTGTTGATTGCATTGTAGCTAAGAGATGTTTTCAAAGGTGCATTGTACATGGCAGACAATTGGTGTCTTCAAACTTATGTCTTTCTTCCTTAAGAGTCCTGACCTGAGGAATTGTCTCTTCTGTCAATCAAGTGCCTTATTATCATAAACTCTTCTGAGTTTTTGACCCACCTCTCCCAGTGCTGCCCCATAGTGATTACTGAGCATGCTTGCCCTCATAAAAAAAGTCTGGTCAGATGGAAGGGGCAGTGGTTAAAAGAGGGAGGGGGATACTGAGCCTGAACAAAACAAGTAATAGATTGAAGGCATGCAGCAACACATGTGCTACTTACACATTTATATATAGATTCTTTTAGTACAGTTGCCCTTTACGAAAACAGGTATTTGTAACTTTTTAAAACTTTAAAATCAAGTTTAGATTAGTTTAAATTTACAAGATGTATTGCACGGGAATTTTATCAGTAATAGTACAATTTAAATAACCTATATATACCAAATTATTTTTTTTAACAAGCCTAACACCTCAAAGGAATAGTTCAATGCAATAGTGAACTATTCCTTTTCTACATTGATTGAAGCCTGGGAGGTTAAGGAGCTATGCCTTACCTCCTGTTATTTAATCGCTGTTTAGAGAGCCAGGAACGAAGCTCAGAAAATCTTACCTTTCGCGCGATGCAGCGGGGCCACTCTGACAGTTCCCGACTGCTTACTGGTTCTGTTCTGCTGTAGCGCGCATTATCGGGTATGCGCGTTATAGCGTAACAGAAGCAGGCAGCAGTCGGGAACTGTCAGAGCGTTCTTACCTCCCATTCTTCAATCAATGTTTGGGTAGCTAGGAACGAAGCTCAGAAAATCTTACCTTTCGCGCAATCCAGCGGGGAGCTGGATCAAGTGAAAGGTAAGATTTTCTGAGCTTCGTTCCTGGCTATCCAAACATTGATTGAAGAACGGGAGGTAAGGCATAGCTCCTTAACCTCCCGGGCTTCAATCAATGTAGAAAAGGAATAGTTCACTATTGCAGTGAACTATTCCTTTAAAAATCACTGGCAATGAACAAAACATGTGTTGAGGCACAGGATATATAAATGACACTCAAAGTGAGCTAAGGTACCAAGTGTAATCATATAAGCATCAAACCAAAAGAAGGAAGAAGGTACCGCACTCAAATTGAAAAGATATGTACAACCCTTTATTTTAACACAGGCTGGGGTATAGTGTGAACATTACAATTAAAAGCATTAAAAATGATATTTACACTGAGATAACAAAGCTCCCTGTCCAATAAGTGCCTAGTACAGGTGCATCCCTCCATCACTGAACTCACAAATAAGCAGTAGTAATTATAGCAGTAATGTATAAGGCCATACACTTATCTGTACTGAGTCATAGTTAGGATGCAGTCACCCAAGTTCAAGGGAGGGAGAGCCAGGACAGAGAGCAAGGAAAGGCCTACAGAAAAATGCTGGACGCGTTTGGCCCTATACACAGGCTTTCTCAACAGCCTGGGTACACAGGTGAGAAGGGCGCCGTTATTTCAACAGTGTCGCGCCGTCGCGATTATATCGCATTGGCGCACACAGATGACGTCTGTGACGTCTCGGCGTGTTAATCCAAACAGCGCACAAGAGCAGTCAGGTGGCCAATCAGCGTTGGGAACAGGGAAGATAAGTCACAAGCGGTCACACCCACCTTAAAGCGGCCAATCAAAAAACAGAATAAAAGCACAGAATCACAGTTCACAATAACAAGTAGATAGTTCAAATAGCCAAGCATAGGAATATTCTATATACAGCAAAGGGAAGTTCACAAAGCATATGCAGATAAATATACTATTGCACAAATACACTATTGCACATATATGCTATTGCACCAATATACTATTTTTTATTTATTTGTTAAAGGGTATCTCCACTGATAAAAGTCACCTGGGTTGTAAGGATAGATATGTGTAAGGTGGATATGTACCTGCAGTATCCTGTGTCTTTCGGCAGTAGTTTAGAAGAAATCCAATGAGTTTCCCCCAGAACGCTGTGGATGGTGCAGGTCCGCCCACTTTCAGTGACTGCCTGTCTGGGAAATGTCCGATGCGCGTTTTCCTTTAGTGCATGCGCAGAACGTGAGAGGATCCGTCGGGACTGCTGTCTGTGTGATCTGACTGGTTGGTCGAACACACACACACACACACAGGGGAAGACACACCCCAGGAACCTGCACAACTTTCCCATGCTGCTGCAATCAAACGACAGGGAATTCTGGGGAAAAAAGGTAGGGAGACAGTTGGGGGATGGTGTACTTTAAAATGAACCAAAAATGCTTTTTCCTCAGTGGAGATACCCTTTAAGGTAGAAAAGTCTGGTGGAAATAGCGTCAATATAAGGGAATAGTAACCCATTTCCAATACTAATAAGTATCCTATATATAGCCTAGGGAAAAGTTCACAGAGCATATACAGGTAAGTATACAATTGCACAAATTTGTTGAGGTAGATAAGTCAGATGAAATTAGCGGCAATGTACGGGAATAGGAGCCCATATCCAAAAGTGATCAGTCTCCTATATACAGCAAGAAAAAGTTCTCAGCATATACAGGTACATATACTATTGCACAAATTATACACATAGGTATCCAAAGATGATCAGTGCATCAGTAATGAGGTTATGTCCATATCATATCAGTGCAAAGAATAATTATAAGCACAAATTCATAAGGCATCCAAGTAAATAATAGTGATGCAAGATAAGTAATCATAAGGCATCCAAGTACATGATAGTGATGCAAATCGAAAATCCATCCCATAGAGGGTAGCAGCGAACAAATAGAACAAATGGTAATATGTAGATATAGGGATTCCAATGGAAGGGGTCAAAAGAAACTGTGGTGGTTATAGCAAGGTGATAATTCTCCAAGTCAAGGAGGTTTGATAATTAAAAATAATGATCCGTTGTTATCCACATATATAGTCCAGACGTATCCTAAGGTCAGTGTGAGGAAAGGAAAACCGGCGCATCTTCTCAGTCTCCAAATAGAACAAGGTACAAAGGTGCACAGGTATGAGTACTGTAGTCGATGGTTCAGTGAGTGGGGCCCCACTTTTGGTGCATATGTCCAATATACATCCATGACTCTGGATAATGGAAAATCTAGATTGTGAATCTGCAGAACGGGTAAATACAGTTCCAAAGGTAAATAAACATAAATTCAGGTGACAATTAAGGGTAAGTAGAAGTCATATGGTTGAATACAGCAGTCTCAAATGAAAGGTGTAAAGTCAAGAGACTTGTTAAGTCCACCATAGAATATAAATCCACCTACTCTCGTGGAACAGAAGCTTTTTGTCCAGGTCACCCCCTCGCAAGTTCACAGAGACCCTCTCTAAACCAAAGGCTTTCAAGTCCTTATAGGACCCCCCATGTGTGGTCAGGAAGTGTTGTGCAATGGTCGTCAAGGTAACGCCTTCAAGTCTACGTACCTGAGCCAGTCTAATGTCAGAAATATGTTTTGCCAACCTGTGTTTAAATTTCTGGCAAGTTTTACCAACGTATAAAAGGCCATTGGGGCATTGGATAACATAGACTAGATTATTGGTTATGGGGAAAACTGTTACGGCCATTTGAATCCCGTACCTCGGTAGTTTGATGCATGAATTGGCAAAAGGTACAACATCCACATGGGAAGGTCCCTTTAAGTCTGGTGCCCCAGATATGGGTGCTGTCAGACCTGATGTAATGGCTCAGAGTCAACATGTCCGCCAAGCTTTTACTTTTTCTAGCCGTGATGGAGGGCTTATTTGTAATGAAGCGGACAATAATCTTACCATTTGTGATGATATGCCACGATTTTCCCAGTGCAATCCTTAAAGCATCCCATTCCCTGCCAAAGGCCGTGATGTACCTAATCACCCTAGTGTCAGCATTTGAATATTTAGGTTGGAGTAACTCATTCTGGGAAAGATGTCCAGCTTTAGTGCGTTCACGTCCAACCAAACCCCTGGCATGGAACCTATCTGATAGTTCCTTGGATGTCCTCTTATAGTCGGCATCAAGAGAACAATTTCTCCTAAGTCTTAAGAACTGGCCTTTAGGGATGGATTTCTTAAGTGGTAAAGGATGGGCACTGTTAAAGTGTATCAATGAGTTGGTCACTGTTGGCTTGCGATACAGGGAGGTAATAAGTTTGTTACCCTGTAAGCTGACTATGACATCAAGGAATTCCACACTAGTGGAAGAGATGTTGTATGTGAGGAAAATGTTAAGGATATTGTTGTTAAGGATCCCAATAAAGTCACATAGAAGCTGTCTGGTACCGCTCCAAAGAAAAAAGGCATCATCTATGTAGCAATACCAGACCGCCACATAGGATGTGAGGCACAAGAGATCCTCGGTAAAGACGTGCTCCCTCTCCCACCAACCCAAGAACAGGTTGGCGTATGAGGGAGCGCATCGAGCACCCATAGCAGTGCCCTTCTGTTGCACATAGTATCGCCGGTCAAAGAGGAAATAATTGTGCCTCAAAATGAATTCGAGTAGACTCAATATGAATCCATGTCTCCCTGTAAGACCGCACTTCTCCATTTGTAGAAAATAGATGACAGCATGTAAGCCAGCTTCATGTGAGATGTTGGTATAAACTGACCCCATGTTGCATGTCACCAATAGGCACCCTGATGGTACATCAATGCCATTTATTTTAAAGATAAAATCATTAGCATCCCTAATGTAGGAGTCCAAGGCATTGACATGCGACTGGAGATGCCCATCCACAAATATACAGGGTTGTTCATTAAGTCCCCCAATGCCCGAGATAATGGGCCTACCTGGTTGTTCTCTGATGTTTTTGTGGACTTTAGGTAGTAAATAAAGCATGGGGGTCACTGGATGATTGGCTAGTAATAACGTTGCCTCTCTAGGTGTTATCAGTCTCTCTTCCTGTGCATCATCAAGTAAATGTAGGAGTTTCTTGCGAAACACATTTGTAAGGAAGGGAGCAGTTTGTAATTGTCAGTATTAGATAGCTGTCTGGCTGCCTCATTCCTATAAAGGTCGTCGGGCCAGAGTACTATATTACCCCCTTTGTCAGATGGTTTGATGATTACATTACCCCAGCTTTCAATGTCTTTCAAGGCCTCCCATTCACATTTGGTCAAATTGTAACCACCACGAGAGTCCGCACACATTTTTCAATTCCCAGAAGTGTATTCCGATAAAAGATATTGATACTGGGGTAGTCCGACAAGGGAGGACAGAATGTAGACTTAGGCTTGAACTTACTATCCTCCTGACTGGGTGTGTCCTGTAGCAATGATTGAAGTACTTCAAGATTGTTGTCGTCTTCCGAATGGAAGAACGCCTTAAGAGCGAGTTTCCTACAAAAAAGGTCTTTGGTAGCTGTACATTTATCTACCCCTCTGGTTGGACAGAAAGAGAGACCCCTGGATAATACCTGCTTTTGTAAGGGTGTAAGTTCCCTTGTCCTGCAGTGTGTCCAAAGACTGCGTCCCATTTGAAATCCCAGGTGTGCGTTCTAAGGCTGAGAGTGGGGGGCAAGTGTGGGGTTCTTCCACAATAGTGTCCATTATATGTTTTTTTCTCTTGCCCCTCCTGATCTTAGTCTGCAGGGCGATAGGTCTTAAAAAGAACTTCCTTCGCTGTCAGTGGTGTCAGTGTCTACGTGTGGTGTTTGCACCTCTAAGGGGGTCTTCACGTTTGGCCTTAGTTTTATTACCAGGGAGCCGTCGTATTTGTGTACGAGTATTACCCTTATGGCTCCACCTAAAGATGTTGACTGTTTGGTAATCCTTTTGATCTCAGTGTAAATATCGTTTTTAATGCTTTTAATTGTAGTGTTCACACTATAGCCCAGTCTGTGTTAAAATAAAGGTTTGTACATATCTTTTTAATTTGAGTGCGGTACCTACTTCCTTCTTTTGGTTTGATACCTTAAAAATCACTGACATGTGCATCAAGAACCTTTCAAGTGTAAAACCCCATGCAATATAGGGTTAACCAGTGTTATACACTTATTGTATGGTGTACAATTGCAGCGCTCCCTATACAATGCCCCTTAAAACTAAACTGGGTATCATAAGGGGCCACAAGGTAGCGCAAAGCTACGTGTCTTACCTTTCCTCAATACTGTCCATATTTCTGTCTTGTGGAAAGGTAAGACGTGGTTTTTCACTATTTAATCTCCCTGTACTTTGGATTAGCACATGGAAGATTTACAAGATGTTTATGCTAATTACAATTATATTTGCATATTACAAAATATTTGTTTTAAAAGTTTTTGTTTTAATAAAGAGCAAACTTTTGTTTTTTTAAATTTGTTAGTCATTTTTTTTTTTACATTTGTGTGCTTGTTTACAAAATAAGACTCGTTAATGAAATAGAACAAAAGGCTTTCCATTAAAACTGATGTGCATAAGATTACATTTAACAGTATAATACAAGGATTGAGGAAGCACTCCAATTAGGCTAATTTACAACTACATTTAGCGGAAGTGCTACTGATCTGGTCAAACATTTATACATACATAGAAAATATAATCAATGCACATTCCTAGGCCCCATGCAATATTATATTATCTGCACACTGGCATACATTATAAACAAAGGGGTTTTAGTATACATTACTGTGATCACATGAATGAAAAGCCTTCCAACCACGTCAAGGTAACCCCAGTCTGGATTGTTTACCTGTATACATTGTTTACCTGTATATATTGTTTACCTGTATACATTGTTTAGCTGTATATATTCTATACCTGTATATATTGTTTACCTGTATACATTGTTTAGCTGTATTTATTCTATACCTGTATATATTGTTTACCTGTATACATTGTTTACCTGTATATATTGTTTACCTGTATACATTGTTTAGCTGTATATATTGTTTACCTGTATGTATTGTTTACCTGTATGTATTGTTCTGATCTGTACCTTGTTAATGGGCACTAAAATTTACAACTTTCCATAAGATATTAACACTACAACAAATGTCTGAACACTTTACTGATAGAGATGTTCGAAACTGTTGAGATTCGTTTTAAAATTTTCGGAAATTTCGAAAAGTTCGAGTTTCGATTTTCGAAAATAGGCTACTTTTGATTTTTGAAAAACATCTACTTTCGATTTCGATAATCATCTTCTTCGATTTTCGATAATCATCTACTTTCGCTAATCATATACTTTCGATTTCGATAATCATCTAATTTCGATAATTAAAAATAAAATAAAATTAAAATCGTAAACTCGAAAAATTGGGGTTTTGTAAATTCCAGGAGTTCTGAAAGTTTCGTCAGGACTTCGAAACCCTCGGATTCGAATCGAAACGGGGTTCTATTAGAACCCACATTAAATCTCTATTTACTGATTCAATCTGCTCACTGTATTCTCCATTGTTTGGGTGTCCAAACAATGAAGTAATGGCAAGTTCAATGAATAGCTTTAAAAGTGGGCTAGATAGTTTCTAATACTAAAAGATATGAGAATTACTGGTATTAATTCATTTACTGTAGTTCTGGTTGGTACAGGGACACTATATAATATTAAGAATTACTGGTATTAATACATATACTGTAGTTCTGGTTGGTACAGGGATACTATATAATATTGCGGATTATGGTATTAATACATATACTGTAGTTCTGGTTGGTACGGGGATACTATATAATATTGAGAATTATGGTATTAAACATATACTGTAGTTCTGGTTGGTACGGGGATACATATAATATTGAGAATTACTGGTATTAATACAATTACTGTAGTTCTGGTTGGTACGGGATACTATATAATATTGAGAATTACTGGTATTGATTCATATATTGTAGTTCTGGTTGGTACGAGGGATACTATATAATACTGAGAATTACTGGTATAATACATATACTGTAGTTCTGGTTGGTAGGGGATACTATATAATATTGAGAATTACTGGTATTAATACATATACTGTAGTTCTGGTTGGTACAGGGATACTAATAATATTGAGAATTACTGGTATTAATATATACTGTAGTTCTGGTGGTACAGGGATACTATATAATATGAGAATTACTGGTATTAATACATATACTGGTTCTGGTGTACAGGGTACTATAATATTGAGATTACTGGTATTAATACATTACTGCAGTTCTCTTTGATCAAGGAATACTTTACGATTGCCATTTGGAGTCAGGAAGGGTGTTTTTTTTCTGTAGGTAGGGTTAAAGAGGGGCATATAAAGGTTGGACTTGATGGAAGTATGTCTTTATTCAGCCTCAATTACTATGTTACTATGGTAATATACCTGAGTATAGCCCAGAAATGGTGGGCACCAGCTTAATGTGGTATCTCCTGACATTTAGTATCTGTATTAAGACATAGTTGAGACATTACAAATGGTAGATACATATTACCAATGGTAACAATAAAACAGGAATATATTACAGCAGTATGAGTGTGCTTCTACTTTATTGATATATACAGAAATATCCATTTCCTTCCTACTGACCTTGTGTGTATTTGCTATAGCACAAATGTATCTGATCTGTACCTTGTTAATGGGCACTAAAATTTACAAACTTTCCATCAGACGCAGACAGAGCAAAGTCAAATGAATGGTAAAAAAATGTAAATAGACATCTAAATATAATAACTATAAGAGACCTGCACATTACAGGGTAATGTTAGTGTTTTTCCAAAGCTCTTAGTCATCTTAATCATATGTATTATGAGTTTAAGCGATGGCAGAATAAAGATGACATTACAAAGTCTATTAACAAAGTGCTAGCAATAATGAATTGAAATTACATCTACAGTTATGTCATTAATTGTACAATAACATCTACTAAGACATATTGGTGCCTGGCTGAATAAAACACAAGCCATTATATGGCATTAAAGATTGTATCAAGTCTTAATACAGTAGGTTATGGGAATGCAGAACATGAATTGTGTGGACAGCAGATAAAAATTGTAAGTTCCCTGGCCATCCGGGCCATTCTAGTACAATGATGCAATGTTATTATTACATGGTGCAATTTCACTCTTAGAAACAAAGAGATTTGGAGATTGTGATTCGAAAGACGGTTGGTCCACTGTACTTTAGCTTGGGAGTTACTATACTTGCCATTATATACCAACGGACTAATAGATGGAATGTTGCCTTTAAAGCCCCAAAATGAAAACTTACATACAGGTAAATCACCCCCAAAACCCTAAACGGTAATAGTTTGAAATCTGAAATATATAAGTCTAGCCTGAAATCCTGACATGTCCTGTTACCCCGTTTCTGCTTCCTGGTTCTTCCAGTTAGCAACTGTCAGTTATGGATTTGACAGTTAAAATCACAACCAATGACTGATGTTAATCCTCTGTCTGCCTCTTCTGTGCATGCCCAGGCTCAGTACAGGCTCAGTACAGGTTTCTAAATGCTCAGTTTCCACAGGGCATCCAGTTTACTGTTAAGTTCCAAATATTTGTTTTGTGATATAATTGCATTTCAGATTCTACATTATATTATTATTTAAATGGGAACTGAATAGTTATTATCACCCATTTAGATGTACACAGACGTGCCAAATAAAGTCAACGTTTTCTTACCTCTGGATACACATCCTACATGAAGAAGCTGAAGCTACTGTAACTGAATCTTCTCATTTGGTCAGTTTTAGGTGTCACCTCTTGTTAACTTCCCTTAGCACTGGATAAGATAGTTGGCATTACTGCTAATGCCCTAGATGCCTCTCTGAGCATCTCAAGCTATAATCAGCTCACCAAAGGGGGCGTGAACAAATATAGCCATTAACACACATCCCTTAGGTTCCATGAAGCATCTGGAGCATAGCAGGCATAAACTAATGATTCCAGAGGACAAGTAGGATATGTCTACATTTTTCAAAGGGTCATTCTTGGGCCAAATATGTTGATGGGTATGATTGTAGAAAAGCAAGTTGTGCATCAGTAAATGATAAAAACTGCACTGCCTCACTGATTAAAGAACATTTCCTATAGTTTGTTGCTATCTGGACAGGTAAAGTGAGCCATACATGTACCATCCTATACGGTCCAGATTGGTCCTCTAAAAAGTTCTTGTGCCCTGATTTTATGACTGTAAATAGGATTGTGTATGGACCCCTAGGGGGAGCAACTGCAGGGGGGCTCAGGAGCCAAGGAGGCACCATATTCTTTTTTTGCTAATGACAGATATAGCCTCCTCTTAGAAAACCACAGTGGATGAAGCAGGGATAGGGGCCCCATATAGTTTGGCTGGGGGGGGGCCAGTGATTCCTAGTTACACCACTGTACTGAGCAAAGGATAAAAAACTACTGTTGGGAACTTAGGCCACCCGAACTAAAAGGTTACTTTGACTCTGAGTTAAGGTGGTTATACACATTACAATCTTCATAGTGAAAAATATTTCCTAGACTGTTTGTTTAGAAACAGCAGTTTAACAAACCCTATTGATGTAGGATTAAGATCAAACACAATTGCGACAGCTGTTTACCAATCTGCTCATGCACATATTATTGAACAGAGAAGTGGAATGGGGTTTATATAAACATTCCTGCTCACTAAGAAATAAGAAAAGCAAAAAAAAAAATAAAAGAATAAAATAAATGTTAAAAGTAGTAACACTACAATATGGTTTGGTTTGGTTCTTCCTATAGAGATAACTTTACATTGATTTGAAAAGCCTATAAAAATGGATCCCATAAGAGTAAAGCATACAATAAAAGGACAGGAAAGTAATTCTTCACCCAGTTGGTTTTAGTACTGTTCATATTACAGTGGAATTCCAAGAGAAGTAATTTTCAGTCTTAAATTTGGAAATATTCAACTTCATAATTGAATTTAAAAAAATAATCTGCTCTGTAGAGATGGTACCAATCAAGGACTGGGCTACCCAGAAGGTGTCACAGAAGCTTGGGATCTTGGGGAAAAGAGGAGGAGCAACAGTTAAGAAACTTTTGTTGTTGGCCCACATTGGTGGAGAGTCACCTGTTTTTGCATTATTTCTTCTCCGAAAATTATATATACCGTGAGAATCCATTAAAACCCTTAAAACCCAAAAAAATTGTGACTTGTCAGTATTGCCTACAACTCCAACCGCTATTTTTACCAGTTTGTTACATGCACTTGTAACCAGATGTGTAATAATACGTTTTGTAAGAGCATTTTGTAAGGTTGAGCATGTGCAGAGGGGGAATAATCAGCCAATCATTGTTTGTGATGTCAGCAGTCACAGCCTTGATTAATTGCATGGAGGGAGGAGCCAGCTTAGTTGACAGAATGGGGGCAATAATTATCTTGAATGTTGGTTAGAAATGTAGGTAAATAAGTGCAAAATAATCAGTTGGGGTTGGGGGCAGGTAACTGACAATTTACCAGTTTTTTGTTTTAAAGGTGAGCATGCCCTTTAAAGGGCATGTCCACCCCCAAAACTATAATCCCCCAACTACTGGCCCCACCATGTAGTGTAGTTTAATCCTTACCTCACATCCCATCTCCACTGGTTTTCCTGTAGTCCCCCCCCAAAGTCCCAAAAACTGCCCACCAGGAGGCTAGCAGGTCATATAAGACACTGCCTGCTACCTGGCCTCCCGGAGATCACTGCCATGCGTACTGCAACCCTTCTCCCCCCTCCCTCCCCCTCCCTTTATAAAAAATAAATAATGCGGTTGGGGCTGGGAGCCTATGGGGAGTGATACATTAAAACTTAAATTTTACTGTGGACATAGCCTTTAAGTCAATTGCACAATATAATTTTACCATTTGAAAGATATAAATGCATAAAGTTTAGGGAGATTTAAACTATTCGTAACAGTTCAGCAATATGATCAGTCATTTGAAAAAATAAGGTGGGAAATTTCAATTGGTGCTTCCAATCGAAAATCCATATGAAAAATCACCACATGTTAAATAACAGCTAGCTTAAATCACTTCTATTGCCAAAAAAGGGCCTAACACTACATGGTTTGCATTAATTTCACAATAACTAATGTACTAAACCTGCTAATAACCTATACAATGAGAGTCAGAAAACAAGATACTGCTATTGATTGGATACAGACGGTCATGGTATTTAAGAAATTAATGATTTTCTGCAGCATCTGGGGTCTCGATATTATATTAACTCTCTAATGTAGATGAATGAATGTTGACCATTAATACCAAAGGGATTCTGTTATTTTAATATCCCAGATATTTGTCTTTGGTCAGATGCTCCGCCAATCTCTGAATGAAATTCGTCTCTTATCTTTATTTTCCACACACAAAAGCAAAAAATCTGATATTTCTCTTTTTCAGGCTATGGAATTTGTCTGTGTAAGACCATTACATATTTAATAACCCTTTTACCGACCAAAAGGAAAATAAAATCCGAAAAATGTAAAAGCCTATTTCATTCTCATTACATTATTTAGAAGTCTGATTCTTTTGTGTCCCTCTCTAAGCACTGGAATACTTCATGCGCAGTACAGAAGTCTGGAGATTCAATATGGGGATGGCTGAGACACATATATGATATAACTGCTAGCGCTTTAAAGTGCAGTAAACAGTTCCAACCCAGTCATATGGTATCGATTTGGATCATTTACCTAATAAAGAGGGGATTGCTCTTAGCTGTGAAATTTATAATTCAGTTCTAAACAAAATCAAGTCTGTTGGCATTAGAGCAGTGCAAGATGTAACTTCCTGTTCAGATCTGGAGAATTCTAGATACTTTCTCATCTGCTGCATGGAAGCAATTACCGTTAGAACAAATTAAAAATATATATTTTATGTCTCTACGAATCCTGCAATAGTAACCTAGGCTCATTGCTATTATTATGTATTTACAATAGGCGTCTCTCTACTGCCAAACCTTCGGCCCTCCAGGTGTGTTTGAAAATGACAACTACCAGTATGCAGCCAGGGAAAGCTCTCTCTCTCTCTCTATATATATATATATATATATATATATATATATATATATATATACTGTATAGAAATATATCCAGTGAGGTCTCTGCATTCCATTCATGAGTCAGTACCTGGTGTGTTATCCTATTACAGCAAAGCTCTGCATGATGGTACATAATAAATGATGATCACAGGTGAGAGGTTTCTCTCTGAGATTTCCGTTATGAGGTATGATACGGATTTTTTTTAATAAAGAGCGAGAAAAAGCAAAACATTGAATTTGGTTGTAGATGACGGCTAAATTCCTTGAAGCCCCATATATTTGTCAAATCACATTAGGTTCTAAACAGATGGAAATAATTCCATACCCTCCAAGTGTACCGATTTTCCTGGTATTGTACCATTTTTAAAACGGGAGTACCGGGCATAACAAAAGTACCGGCTTGTACCGGGTGCCTGGCATGTGTACCGCGGATCATGTGTGCGCCAGTCACTCGGCTGCACAGTGCTACCGTTTTCTTTCTTTGGAATGATAAATAGTGGCAATATTAGAGATATATTAAGGGTGGAGCTAGTGTTTGGGGGCGGAGCGATGGGTGGGGTTTGGGCGGAGCAAGGGGTGTGTCAAAGTGTACCTTTTTCTTTCTTTGGAATGTTGGAGGGTATGTAATCCCTAAAGGTCCAAAGCAACAAAATACATATTGAGTTATTTTTATAATAAAGAGGTAAACAAAGAGGATGGGACAATACTACCTATTACTAAATAAAATTACAATAATGCTATTATTACTAGTGATGATCACCAGTTCCCAAACGAATCTGGCTTCCATTCTGAACTGTCGGTTTTGAAAATCCGAGCATCTATTAAAACATTTTTGAAACTCTGAACTTTTATCGAAAATTAAAAACGCGAAAATATCATTAAAACTTCGTAAATCGAAAATTTCTATCAGAAATTGAAAAATGTCTTCAGAAAACTCAAAAAGTCTATTGAAAAAATCGAAATTGCATAGAAAATTCTACAATTTTAGATTCAAACTCACGAGTTTTGTTCATCTCACTTAGTGCATCTTATCATATGTATTTACTTTTGAAAATGATGACATTGATATTAGGTTATTAATAAACGACTGTCCTTGGGCTGGGTACACACAATCCAATTTTTCGGGCCAACTAACAAATATTACAATTTAAATTGGAAAGTGTGTGTATTTGTGGGCACGGTGAACTGCCGGCGTGGCTTCTTCTGTCATTCATAGTTGCTTATTGCTTATTTTGAAGAATAGCCCGGCATTCATGTTACTTGTATGGATATAGGCCAATGAGCATGTATATAAAATAAATAAAGTGAAATCCTAACAAGGTGGAGGAAAGGTACATTAACATTATAATATAAACTGCAATATTGAAAAATTGGACAATTGGAAAAAGTCATTTTACTTAACAACTCATTTACTCACAGGATGATTTGTTTAGTGTCCAGTTGGCTACTCAGTTCAACTGGCCATAAGCAGCCATTTTTGGCCATGTTATTGGCTAGAGAAAATTGACTTAATGGGTTAATTGGCTGAATGACACAAAAAGCAAAAACATCTCACACACATTCTTCCACTTTAACCAATTGTCCACAATCCATTATAATAATTGATTTCTGGGACTCTAGAAATCAAGATCATCATCAGCGGAGAGCTGAATGTTCCAAATCCATTGATTAAATCTTGAACTTCCCTTTCAGTGCACAAAGCGAGCTAACCCACAATATATGTGAATTCCATCTAGTTGCAATCAAATTATTCATGTGAACGTTATAATAGAAAGCATTCTCCTTGCAACACAAGTACATTTTTGCTGTCCAAGGGTGCAGACTATGGAACATTTACTGATATCACTGATACAGTATGTTTGGAATCAAATCTAAAATAAAATCTTAATTAAATAAAATCTTATCCTGACAAAAGCATTTGTGAACTGTCATTTGGATAGCTTCCAAGTACTGCGTGCGGAAGTGCAGTGGGATGAGTTTTTTTCTATGTTTCTCATGTAATGTTATATTGCACAAGAAGCATTTGTTGTTTGGAAATGACCATCTCCAGGAAAGGGTCAGTTTTCTTTGGGCCTGGAAATGTAGGAGAGGTAATTCTTGCTTATGATCAGGCTGATCTAAATGCAGCACAGCCCATTACCAAACAAAACATGTGTGCTAGCTCCCTTCTCCTGTGTCTTTCCCACTTGCGCATGCGCATAGTAGACAGAGTCCGTCAGGACCTGTCAGACTATGCGGTGTAGGAGCCATCAATCGGGTAAGGAACTTACCTTCTCTCCGGATCCTGAAGGTTTTGTTGAAGAACGGGAGGTAAGACACAGCTGCTTTACCTCCCGTTCTTCAATAAAACTGAATAAAAAAAAATTGTAACCTGTGGACCCTCTACGTGTAGTAATCCAGCCCAGTGGACAATCCAGCCTGAACTTGTGAAATTGGGTCCCACTCTGCTAATTCCACTCCACTCCAGGAGTCCCTACTATTGGGTATGCCTTGCAAAATGAAAATAATTGTTATTACATGTACTTTGTGGCCTATTTTAAATCCCCCACATTTAGGTAAGCTGCCGAAGTCTAGCTGGTTGTAATTTTGCAAAAAAATATATTTATATTTACAGTTTGGCATTAAGTAACACTGATGTTAAAATCCCTAATTTGGTTTGTGAGTTAAAATCTGTAAAATTGTACCACACTAGCAGTGGGGAAGGATACATAACTTGTGATGTTAAATATTAAGTAGTTCTACCCGGGCTTCTCTGGGTTTCTTCTAGGAATCAGGCTTCCCACAATCATAATCACATATGGATATTGCTGTGTATTATGTTCATCGCTATATAAGAAAACAATGCATATATACACATAAAAGCCCAGAGAGATGAGGCCTATATTTCCCCCATATTGTAATAAATACTACCTAATTGTGAATAAATAGCCCAACAAAGAAAAGAGCACCCCAAAAATAATGCACCCTGATAGATCTGGTACAACTGTTTACACAGGGACAACAACCAAAACCAATTAAAATCCTTATATATCCCATGTGAATTCATATTCCCATCACATAAGTAAAAATTAATCTCCAAGAAGCACCCAAAAATCAATTAATTGCTTATGAATTCCACTATATTATGTAAATAGATGAATTCACAGACATCTCCAAGGAAGGCCCAAATTAATCAAAGACTCATACACTTCGCTAAATTATGTAAATAGAGAATTATATACATAAATAATTTGAAAAAAATCAATTAACTGTGAATTATTTAAATACAAAGGTAATCCATTTAGATCCATCAATATCTCCTTTAGTTCTCCTTATCCCTGTATTCCTACACAGTAGCTCACCTTATTGTTGTGGTAAGCCCACATTTCACAGTTGAGCACTTTTTCAAAAATATTCATCACCAAAAAAAGCTCATTGACTTCTGCTATGGTGCAATAATTGCTATGGGACATTAAGGTCATGAAATATTTTTAAAAAGTTAAAATTCAGGCCCTTTGTATATATCTTCAGGTTTTAAGCTGGATTCAAAATATCTACATTGTTTTTTTAACAAATGTTAATGATATGGGTGTCTGATTATAACCATTTTAATAGGATAGTAAGCAATGTATTCTCAAGCCTTCTGAAGAATATCCAGATAGCACAATTCAAAATCAATATTTTTATAAATCTTGTCTCAAGTTACACCATCACAGTCCATCCAATCGTTTACAGCTGATTTGAATGGCCTCTTTAAAATATGTTGATATATCATACTTTGTCCAATGAATTCATTACTGTATGCCTGCTATGCTTCTGGATGTCTGTGGAAACTGACCAATTTAGAAACCTGTACTGAGCATTTACTGAGCCTGGGCATGCTCAGAAGTGGCAGACAGGGAATTAACATTCAGTCATTGGCTGTGATGTCAACTGTCAATATATAAACTGACAGTAACTAACTGGAAGAACCAGGAAGCAAAAACTGGGGCAACAGGACATTGTGCAGGATTTCAGTTTAGACTTATAATTTCAGATTTCAAACTATTACAGTTTAGGGTTTTGGGGGGTGATTACCTGTATGTAAGTTTCATTTTAGGGCTGGACTTACCTTTAAGTATATTTTTATTGTGAGTAATCACCCCCAAAATCCACTGGTTTTCCTGTACTTCCAACCAATAAAATAAATGGTAACAGTATTGCAGAGTTAGTATTGGGCCAATTTCATGTGTACCAGACCGAAAACATTTGTAACTTAAAGGGTATGTCCATCCCAAATTTAAAAAAAAATCCATAGTGTAGGGCACCCAGCCCACCCCAACCACCATGTAAAATAAGCATAAGGAATATATTTATGCTCCTTTGTTCCCACGGCTGTCTCCTCCCAGCTCTCTGCTTGCTGGAAGCATGAAAGAGGGGCCAGACCTGCACCCGATATGTGATGGCTGAGCGTCAGCCAATGACAGACTTGGTATGCAGACAGCTGAGGGAACAAAGGAGCGTAAGTATATTTCTTATGTTTATTTTACAAAACTAACATGGCGATTGGAGGTGGGTTGAGGTAAGTACACTACATGCTTTTATGCTAGGGCATAAGGCAGCCATAAGGGGAAAGGAGAGACCTGGATAAGTAGTGATTAAACTTATTATTATTAGTATTCACAGGCAGGGGCGTTTTAGGGTTTTTGCCACCTGAGCCAAACATTTGAATGCTGCCCCTACGTGCCACTAGGCGACATTAAGTGCGCCACGCAACCGGGTTAGATGTGTGTGGCTTCCTTGAAGGGCAGCTTAAGGCAGCAGAGGAATGGGTAAGGATATTAGGAGTCAATTTGGGGGTTTTAAACTTAGCCTCGGTTTTGGGGGCTTTGCTTACTTTCCTGAGTTATTGGTTTCGCCTAGACTCGATGCTGAAGCAAAAGGTAGACGGAAGGAAAGCTCCACTGCGCATCAAACAAACAGGAAAAGGCAGAAACGGGTTAACCCAGAGAGGCTTCGTACTCTTCAGTTTCCTGTAATTTTTTGAGGCTGTGCTGGACAACCATAAGCAGCAGAAGAGAAAGATAGGGATTTTTAAGCTAAACGTGAACTCAACAGTGGAAAAATTTTAGTTTGGGGTGGAAATGCCAATATGCAGGAAATAATTTTTTGAGATAAAACCTTATCTGATGAAAGGATTAACATACCTTTGGTTTTGCTCAGATGGAGTTCAAGAACCATAGGTCTATTGTGTGTATATACAACGCCCTTTATTCACACACACAAATAAACCTTCCCTGTAAGAGCAACCCAGATTTCTGGATATATTTAAGCACTCCACTAAACATACAAGTCTAAAGTAATCGGTGTGTGCCATGACTCAATGGAAAACCATACCACGGCATAATTAATACAACCCCAGTTCAACTGGTTTTCATTTCCACAAGAATCTTGATTAAAACTATTGCATCATGACTTCCCATAAAAATATAGCTAAACAATCTGTATATAAACCTTAAATAACAGACAGCTATGTTTTATTTTTTTCTTACCATGTGTTTTCAATGAGTGTAGTGTTTAAAACAACAAGTCCTACATATGTTGGATTCAAAAAGCCATGGAAGAAGTTAGATGTGCTTTGAATTTTGCTTTTTTAGGGTAGAAAGTAATCTATCCAAGTCAAAGACGAGGCCATGTACTGAACAGAATTGTACACTAGAGAACTGGTGAAATTGACTACATGGTGAGGTATATGGGAATTTTATACAATAAATGTAATTTTCAGATGTATTTAGTAAATGTATTAATTGTAGGCAGATTAGAGGAAATGTAACATTTGCCATTACAACTAGAGATTTTCTATCCGAAACGGACCCATACAAGAAAAGTCCAAAAACCCAAATTTCTGATTAAATTTAAGGCATAAATAGCAAAAGTAAGTTAGTGTAAATGGTTTAGGACTTGGGAAATGGTCTCAGGAACAATGTCATATAACCAAAACTCAAAAAAAAACCCACCTTTCTTCAAACGTGAGCTATTGTCAAGTTTCCGCATCACATTTTCGATAATAGAAAAGTGTGAGCATTCTACTATTGGACAAGATCAGCATAGTTCTAAATACATAACAGGAAAAAATATGTGCAATTTTTGGGTTAGAACTGAATTTTATCCAGACTCCATACAGGGCCAGACACGCTAACATTTTCTAAAAGGAATGCACAAAGAAAAGCTTATTGCATGTCAGCTTCAGACATTTTTGGAATTTGACATCATGTTAAGTTAAAAAGACTTGAAGTTCAAGTAAAAGTCAATGTTCCTTCTGTAGATGAGAAAAGTCTGAATTTAAAAAGTACTTGTTACCTTCACAGTGTCTGCAGACTGTCTGAAAGAACTTTCATCATTTGCAATATACTATATCACCAGATGATTATCAAACTGTAGCCACTTCTTGGAGGCCTTGCATAGAATTGTCAAATCTGTCATAGTTGTTTGTAGGGCACAGTTTGGTAACAAGCTTAAGGGCATCATTTTAGGATGCGCTGTGGTAGCATAGGAGGCAACACAATTGGGCGTGATTTACAAGCATGTCCGATTGTAATTTCATCCAATTCAGACGAAACGGGTGACCGTCATTTGTCGTGGCCAAAAAAAAGGAAGGTGAGTCCCCTTAATGGGGTACAGAATGAACAGTCTGTCAAAGAATTTGCAAATTCTGTCTACCACCTTTGACAGATAGGAGTACACATAGTCACAATCGTTCTTTATATATAAAGTGTAAGGAGAACGTTTGTGACTGCCATACTACAATCGCAGCCGACTACCTATACTTTAGTACAGGGGACTGAAACAAACATTCCCGCCACTGGGTACTGACGGGATTGGCCCTTTATAGTGAATGTGTGTTTGGCTTTATTTACCTTATGCCAAAACCAATCTATGCATCCAGAAG
This sequence comes from Hymenochirus boettgeri, assembly GCA_019447015.1. NCBI lineage: Eukaryota > Metazoa > Chordata > Amphibia > Anura > Pipidae > Hymenochirus > Hymenochirus boettgeri. The sequence continues at coordinate 245,529,957 of CM033471.1, forward strand.
CTCTGTTAGCTGTATTTATTCTTCGCGATCTATTTTTCTGACAATATAGAGACTATCTGCCTAATTTTTATTATCTTCAATCAGGTTTCCTTTCCAAAAAAACCTCATTAGTTTATCTCTTCACTGCTAAATCAAATTTAAAATCAGAAAGGATATGATTGAGATATACAAAATGGTGATGAACTCTTCTGCTGTCTTTTGTAATTAAACTTCATTTCAATGTCGTACTGCATATAAAAGAATGAGAATTCAATGTATTACAGTAATGAGTTGTAAAATGTTGTTTTGTTTTTTTTTAAAAAAATTGCCCTATTTAGAAAATAAAATTTAAAGGAGAACAAATGGCATCATGTTTAAATAAAAAAAAATTGAGAATTTTTGATGATAGACGCTCACCCCTCATCCTACTGGACTTTAGGTTAGGCTTTGCAATAAGTTCACTTTTCACACATCATTTACTATGTCAATAGTGAAACTAAAATGTGGGTCTCTTTTTTTTAGCTCATAAGCTTGATCTTAACTCGCTCGCTCGTGTTTCTTTAAAAGTATTAACATTGGTAAAAAGCGAAGTACAGAAAATCTTTAGAATAAAATAAAAGCCCCTTTGATTAGGAAACCTATGTAACACTCTAACTATGTTAATGATCCCACATCATTTGAAACGGCATAGACGTTTTTATCTGCTGACAGATGTGTTCTTACAAAAACAATATCAAATCCTGCTCAGCAGAGACGCTTCCTTCTGCTATTTGTAAGGCTGTTGGAAAACACAGCAGGCTTTCTTCACAAAACCCTAAACTCATCGCTGATTGCAACGTTAACTGCCTCTCTTAACCTGTTCATGAGATAATGTTTCACAAATACACATCAGGTTGTCGTGACAACGTTCACATTGGTGTAATAAATGACTCCTGAACTTTACAGGTGTCAAACTAAAAAAAATGGTGTTTTGGTTTAAGTGTTGATACAAGGGATAGCTACTTAAAGTTGTGTGTAGCATCCATTATGCGAAATATAATAACATCTACTTGGCAATTGACTGGAGTGACGTCTGGATTAATGCGGAGGAAATATACTAAAACGATAGTAATGATGAAGTGGCTCTGCTTTGAATCCAAAATGTCAGCCTCCAGTGCACCAGATAAAGGAACATTAAACAATGAGATATTAATTCTGGCAATGAATCACTCAGTGTAGCGTACTGAACGCCTCTTTCGGGATCATTCCATTATTTGACCATTCAACCATTAAGAAAATTAGTTTTACAACACTGCCTTTTTATTTATTTTTCAGAATTGAACGGCTATTTGCGCATCACCAACAAAAAGAATATCTGGAGTTTACTAGCAAGGAAAGAAATATTTAACAGGTTGGTTGAGATGTTTGGTAAAAAGAAAAAAATATTAATATGAATTGGTCAAAATGCCCAAGAGTGGTTACAAGTCAGCTAGGTTTTCAAGCTGTGATCTGTGTCATTTAGAGTAAATAGATTTAGTGATATTCAATCAATGGATATTGAATGGTTCCATTACTCCCTTCCTTCAGCTGCATTAGTGTCACCCTATTAGCCATAGATAATACTCCTGGTCAACCGTTACAGTAAACACATTCAGCTACTTGCTTGGGTACACGTTCGGGGGCCAGAACGCCGCCATGCTTTTTTATAACTTAATGTTTACAAGTGTTACAAAATAATCTGTATCAATAGAGTAATCCTGCACACGCCTAATTCAATATAAAGTGTAATATAAAGTTTTGTTGAAGAAGGTACTATGTACAGAAAACATCACAATTGATGTACTGGTTAAACAAAATAAAAGTACACAGGATCAGCAAGTCTGGTGTGCATGGCTTAAATCTACTTTCTATGGAAAAGTGTTACAAAAAGTAGAACCATAAAACTTACAATAATACAAAGGGCTAAAATCAATCCTATGTGGGTGTGGGTATATAATATATATATACATCACTGTATATATAATGAATGGGTACAGTGCCAGGCAATAAATGTTCTCAGCAGTATATGTTTATTTATATAGCGCCACTTGGGGACGCAGCGGTAAAGTACAAATCAATAAAGTATACAAGGGGATAAATACATAGATAGTTCAGTACATAAATATATAACTTATATAAATACAGTGCTAGGGCTTTGCCACAGAGGAAAGGAGGTTCTGCGCCATAGAGTTGCAATTAGTTAGGTGGGTAAAACCAAGATACAATGGAGGTATAAGTATATTGATTTTGAATGTTGGATGACACAAATTAGTCGGTTATACACATCAGTAATAATATGTTTGAGCAATAACGTCCAAATAGGATTTTAATCAGACAAGACAGGCTTTCACCCCATTAGCTGTAAACAGACGGGGAAGCATTTTGGGACAGTTACATTGAAATCTAGTTAAACGGAATTCAATCTCAATATTAATTAACTGTTCAGGATTGTACCATCTTACCTAAATACAGGGAGTTTTTTGTTTTTTTTAGTTGTGGGAGGTGAGATGATAAATTGATACTACGCTGTGATGTCATTGATGATGTCACACAGACTATATAAGAAGCTGCTCTACTTCAAAAAGCATTTGCATGCAACATTTTGCAGAGATGGGAGAGAGAAATTTCAAGCAACATCATCACAGCTCATTATTACCCCTTCAATGATGGACAGAGCTCACCAAAAGGTGGGAAAACCTGCAGTGAGTATGATGAGCAAGATCTTGTGGGGTGTCATAAAAGAAAATATGAAAGGCCTACGGCACTGCTTGAAGTTTGGAGAAAATTTTGGAGAAATTTTTCAAAGGATTTGGATGAAGATTTGACGAGAAAATGGTCAGGCACAGTCACAGTGCCCAATGGCCATTTAACACAGGTCAATCTGGACCCTATCAGTCAGACCGACAGACTACCAGTCAATTTAGTGGACAATAGTCTGTCAACTGAAAAAAACCTGTGGCACTGCTGATATTTCAGAGAAAACGGACCACACAGTCTTTTGAAGGAAGCACGAGCGCAGCCAAACAGGTTCGATAGACTTTTCAACCAATTTGGTCGACAATTCGACAGAAAATGTTCAGGCACAGTGGACAGTCAATCTTGAACCTATCGTGCCAACCGACCGACTACCAGTCAATTTTGTGGACAATAGTCTGCCAGTTGAAAAAAAACTGTGGCACTGCCGATATTTCAGAGAAACAGACCACACAGTCTTTGAAGGAAGCACGAGCAGCCAAACAGGTTCGATAGACTTTTCAACCAATTTGGTCGACAATTTGACAGAAAATGTTCAGGCACCGTGCACAGTCAATCTTGAACCTATCATGCCAACCGACAGACTACCAATCAATTTACTGGACAATAGTCTGTTGGATGAAAAAAGCCATGGGACTGACACATTTTGGGCCATTGAAAGCGGCACGATCGTCCAAAATTTGCCAAAAAATCAATAACATTTCCAACCGATTGGTAGAGAAATCAGCCATAAAAGTTCGGTCAAAGAAAAAAAGCCCCTAAGGCACAATTAACAGGGGCCGAGCTTCCCCCTATCCTCCCAACCAAGACACTCACCAATTTATCTGACAATAGTGTGACCGTTGAAAAAATCGGTGTACTGCCAACATTTTGGAGCAGTTGATCACACAAGCCTATTGAAGGTGGCACAGAGCGCCCAAAAATTACCTAAAGGTTCAATAACCTTTCCAACCGATTTGTAGAGATATCAGCCAAAAAGTTTCGCTCAAAGCAAAAAGCGCCTAAGGCCCAATTAAACGAGACAAACTTCCCCCTATCCTCCCAACCAAAAGACTACCACTCAATTTATCTGACAATAGTCTGACAGTTGAAAAAATCGGTGGCACTGCCGACATTTTGAAGCAGTGATCACACAGCCTATTGAAGGCGGCACAATCACCCAAAATTTGCCTAAAGGTCAATAACCTTTCCAACTGATTTGGTAGAGATATCAGCCAAAAAGGTTTGCTTAAAGCAAAAAGCGCCTAAGACCCAATTAACACAAGACAAACTTCCCCTTATCCTCCCAACCAAAAGACTACCACTCAATTATGACAATAGTCTGATGGTTGAAAAAAACCTGCGAAGGTGGGCAATATTTTGAGCAACTGAAACACAGCCTAGTAAAGGCAGCACGATCACCCAAAAAATTTGCCAGCAGGTTCTTTTGGAAATATTCAGGCTCAGTGCACCGTGCCAAATAAACTTGACCTTATCCATACAACTGACAGAACTACCGGTCAATTTTCCAGACAATAGCGCTGTTGGTTGAAAAAAACCCTGGCACTGCCAAGATTTTGGAGCGACTGAACAAGCAGCCTATTGAAGGCAGCACAATCGGCCAAAATTTGCCAGCAGGTTTAATTGAAAATTTCAACTAATTTGGTTGAAAATTCATGTGAAAATGTTCAGGCTCAGTGCACAGTACCCAACAAACTTGACCCTGTCCTTACTGCTGGCAGACTACCAGTCAATTTATCTGATAATTTAGTTAAAAATTCAGCTAAAAATTTTGGGTCACTCTCCCCAATGGCTAGAGGCAGGTTAAGACTGGTCAATCTCGACCCTATCTTCCTGACTGACAGATACCGGTCAATTACCGGATATAGTCTGTTGGTTCAAAAAAACAAAGAATTGTCAAAAATGTTTGGTCAACATCCTAAGGCCCCATTAATAAATGATAGTCTGCCAGTCAAAACAAACTTGTGATAAAGTTATGGCACAACTTATGGAGCTGTTTAATGATGTCCGGACCGAAAGTTTGTTTGGGAAAAAAAAATTGCCAATATTTCGACCAAAACATTTCACTTCCAGGTCATTCGACCACAGAACCATCAGCTGACTAATGCTGGAACCAGCCTTTCACCCTTCCCCCAGTATCAGCTCAGCAGTAGTAATAAGAAAGTAGTTCGGGAAGACAAGAAAAGACTTCATACAGAGGGGTGGTTGGTAGCAGCAGATGTAAAAAGCAGATCTGGTAGGATCCCTATACGGCCACCTTTGCCTTATAAGAAAGACCCATCTAGGGAAGCAACATATAATAAAAAGGCAGATAAAAACTAGCACATTTCCCGCACCCAAAAAAAAAGAAATGGAAATAAAACTGGAGAGGGGCTTCATACTGGATGGGGTGAAGGTGGGGAATAAGGAGCCTATCTGGACAAGATCCCTTTATTTCAGCCTGTTCCTCATCTGTAAAGGGTAAAAGACACCCCATCTGTAAGTTTGCTAGTAGAACTACCAGTTACATGATAAGTATTCCCAGAAATTGATTCTTCAAGTTGCTCCATAGATAATTAATCCAATCGCCAGTTAAGGTCAGGAAGGAAGCCATGTCTTTCGCTTTTTTTTATGGATCATCAATTAAGTAGGTAGGAATAACGATCTAAAAATGATAATAAATGAAAATAAATATAATCAATTAAATAAAAAGTGAATACACAATGTTCCATGTGGGATCGCTGTGGCCCGAACCGCAATGCACGATGGTGTACGAACGACATTTCAACGACTATCAGAAACTGATGGGTACTTGGTTGGGCATCTAGACGACTGAGCCGGCGATTATCAACGAGCCCCCAACCGATCGGCCCTTTCACTTACCGATAGTCAGCCAAAACTGGCATTTGTACACATTAGTGCTTTGTGTGTGTATAGGCCCTCGGTTGGGCATCGTGATTATCTGACCCGGCGGATAATCAACAATGCCCAACCAAATACACTTACCGATAGTCAAACAAAACGGCCATTCATACCCATGTGGTTGGTGGGTCGGTCTACCGAAATCACACATCATACATGGTGTATTCATTTTTTTATTTAATTATTATATTTATTTCTATTGGTCCAGGGATAATAATTGAGATAGCAATTGGGTCGGAAGGAATTTTCTCCTCTTGGAGCCATGTTGTCTTCAGAGGGTTTTTCGCCTTCCTCTGGATCAATAGTTAAATAGAATAATAATACAATAAAGATAATAAATAAAAATAATATAATCAATAAAAATTTTTTTTATTCTATTTGGTGTCTGAATTTTTCATTCTATATATTTTCTTTGCTTGAATGGGAAATATGGAAAATCGTTTCCTCTTTAATAGAAATGTTACTTCTGGCCCTTATCGATATGAAATGGGGATCATACAGTAATAACACAGATGTATTAAGGTTATCCCACATATAACATATCCCACAATCCTCTTTGCTTATAACGTCCCATGGCACACGGTATAAGAAACTTTGCTCTATGATAATTACCCCAAAGCATGCCAATCTGATCTGCTGGCATTGCAACTGCTTTATACTAGGGGGTGGATATGTAATGCTGCATAAAAAGCTATTGCTGGAGTAATTCTATTCACATAAGTTACGTGGCTTTAGGGGTTTGCCCAGTCCTGCCGTATACGCATAACAGAATGGGTTAATTAGCAGAATTAATGTAAAACAGGGATTCCCGGTTGTCATGTAACAGGGTGGATAAAAAATCAATGATTTTTTAAAAAAAAGTTTAAAAAATCGTATTTTTTTAAAAACAAATGCTTTTGAGAAAAATATATTACCAGCCAAAGGTTATTCATCATTAAATAAAAGATAGTTTCTTAGTTATGTAGAATAAGGCTGTATACCGTAGTTTAATCCATCACAATGTCTGCTCTTCCAGAGGTTTTTCTAAGATTATTGGGCAGTTTCTTGCCTACAAGATATATCACAGATGCTTGGTTTACTTTGCAGTTCTCCAAAACTGAATTGGACTCAGCAGAGATCACATGCCTCTTCTTCACAGCAAAAATGTTATAACCTGAACAGAGTTGAGAAAAAGACCTTAATCCTGTTCTACAAACCTATGAATACAGAATCAACCCTTTCAGTGCTAAAGGTTCGTACACAGTACGATTTTGCCAATGATCCACGATCATCCTGATACCCGAGAATCTTCGTGGGTTGTGTTTGGTCGGGGGTCGTTCACCGATCAGCCAGGCAGATCAACGAAATATAAACCAAATAAAAAGCAAATGTTTAGTTTGATATAAAAATGGGAATTTTCATGTTGCAGCTCTGATAAATAGCTCTGCGTACACAGATCTGCAACTATTCAGTATTAAACACACATTAAACCATTATTTTAGTAGTATTGAGGTTCAATAAAAAAAAAATACACCCATCCAGTCCAACCTACTCAGCAATACCACTTAACAGCTGATCTAGAAGAAGGCAAAAAAAAACCTACCAGAATTATGAAGGGGGGAAAAAAATTCTGACTCCAAGTATCAATCGGAAATTTCCCTGGATCAACTCTACTTTATGGAATCAATACAGTACCTGCAACATCTTTGTTTTAGAAACTCATCCAGCTTTTTTTTTTTAAAACTATAATAACTGCCATCACACATCCAATGGACAGTTCCTAGTTTACCGTTCTCACAATGAGAAAGCCTTTCGAACTTCCAAGTCTTAAGGGGCATGTACACTGTGAAAACAAGTTCATCTTACGGGATAGCTGTGGCTTAAATATAAAGGTGGTATTTTTTACCCTATTACCCTTTCATAACCTACCTTTAGTGCTTGAATTTTGCTGGCTTCCTCCCCACTGTAATACGTTTTTAGCACTGCCCCCATGATGATTCCAAATCTCCAACTGGTCAAAGAATTGCGTGGCCGTTTTACATGCGTGCGTCACTGACGTCATATAAACAGACCAAATGTGGCTAGAATTGGCTGTGTTTTATCTGCCGCACGCATTGACATCACACGCGTGTTTAAACAGCTACGCTATTCTTGACCAAGTGGATGCTAGAGATTTGATAATCTCATGGGGGCAGTGCTAAAAATGTGATTACAGTGGAGGAGGGAAGCCAGCAAGATTCATGCATAGGGTAGGTTATGAAAGGGTAATAGGGAAAGTGTATCCTTTAAGAGATGTCCATGTGTCCTCTGACATGTTCTATTGGTGAACAATGCCCCCAAATAGTTCAATGTATGGCCTGTTAATCTACTTATACGTTAGTAATCATATCCCACAAGCGCCATTTCTCTAGAGTCATTAAACATAAAGGGAAACTATAGTGAGTATAAAGTTTTTTCAAAAAACAGTTAAAATAAAAAATACCTGAGGCAGGGAGGTAGGATTGGTGCTTTACCTCCCAATATCCTTTCTATGAGGAGCAGCAGGACGAAGAAAGAAGAAAAAACGCTCTTTGCCAGTCTTCCTGAATGCTTCAGCACTAGCTTTAATATAGAATGGCCCAGGGCCATAACCTGGGCCAACCTGGCACTATGATCTACTTATCATTACTGTGGCAGCCATACCCTAAAGGGTAACTAAAGTAAAAAAAAAACTAATTTAGATTATTCTCAATAAAAAAGAATTTATGGTTTGTAAACCACAAAAAAGACATACCCCCTCAACCAGACCCAGGTACACACACCTACTGAATCTACTCCATTACTGTGGCAGCCTACTTAAAGGGTAACTAAAGTCAAAAAAATAATTTTGATTAATAATAAAAAAGGTTTGTTTTTTTAACCCCCATGTGGCAGTTACATACACCTACTAACCTACCCCTCCATTACTGTTGTAGCCATGCCTAAAGGATAACTAAAGTAAAAAAAAACAAATTTTGACCCATCATCAAAAAAGTTTGTTTTTTTAACCCCTAACCGACACAGGTACACACACCTACTGATATATCCATTACTGTGGCAACCATACTTAAAGGGTAACCTAAAGTCAAAAAAAAACTAATTTTAAAAAAATCATCAAAAAGATACAGAGAGATTCAATAAAAGTTCTTATCATTGAAAATGGTGCTAATTTTGCCCAAACCAATCAGATGTTAGCTTTCTGATTGATTAGATCAAAATTAGCACCACTTTGGGCTGGGTACACACAAAAGTTTTTTTTGTCCCAAACAAGCGTTCACTACAAACTCATCATTCCCATTATTGAGTTTTAAAATCTGCAGCAAACACACATATTTTATACTTAAACTTTCCCTTTTTAGTTGTACATTGCTTCTTCTCTGCTTAAAGAGGAGTTATGCTTAACCAAACCACCTCCTCCATAGAACCCAGGGTGAGAACCTACAACAGAAAGTCCCCTGGGTTTACCCTAGGTAAGCAGTTAGTTGCACTCGGTAATCCAGTCTAGTTCTGCCCACTTCCTTAGTCTGGGGGCTAAAAGAAGCAAGATAGACAATGTCCAGAACCACCCCTTTTTAAGTGACAGAATTCCACCCTATTAACGTCAGTGGGTATTCTATCACAAAGAAACCCCCAAATACCCCTGTATACACTTATCACGCAATCACCCTAACTACCTTCCACCATTTATGGTCTTACTTGCCATGTAAAGTGCCTTTTATTGTGCAGCATGGACTGTAAAATGAAACATGTTTGGCTAAAAGATAACAAAGCCTGCACCACGTCAAGGTTAGACTCTCAGCAGGACCCTACTTCTCCTCTATCTTCTTATTATATCCTATATCCTGTCACCTATTTAGTATAATAAACTAATACTGCCAAGTATCTAATATATAGTTTCTACAATCTTATTATGTCTATACATCCTCACCTATTGTATATCCTATCACCTTATTTATAGTTACCTTACCCTATCTTCATCTTACACTATATTTACCTAATATTCACCTTTATATATTAATCACCATGTTATATATTACTATCTTTATTTTATCTAGTATACTGACCTATTATTTAACATATTACCTAATTTTATTTTTCTCCCATCATTCATCCCTATACGTTATCCGTTAATGTACCATGTTATATATTATATATCTATCTATGAATTTCATTATTCTGCCTTTATCTCACTTTTCCCGTCTATCTCCCCTCAATTCTACACATCTTTCTTAAATGTTATATCACATATTTCCTTATTCTAGTCGTAATATTCCTACCAATTATTGTATCCCTATTTTATATCATCTGTTCATCTTACTTTTATTTTAGCTAGGGTCCTATATTTTATCATATCTTATAATTTTTTAACCTATCTTATCTGTCCCACATTATTTTACTCTACCATATTATATTAATATTACTGTATTGATCTGCTATGTGGAATTATTATCTAATTGTCCTACCTACACTGTGCTCATTTTATTTAAAGCTGGATTTTAATGAGAGTCCTTTAGTTTTATCTTTTAGCCAAATATAACTATGTAACAAGAACTGAGAAAATACTTACATGGGAAGGAATCCAAGATTGTTTATTAATCGGGAGTGGATGGTAGTCAAGAGACAGGGCTGTTGACCGGGTCTTGAGCTGTTGGTGGAGATGCTTGATATTTACCGTCCTGGGTTGTTTGGTCCTGCCAGCTGGGAACAGAAAGGAGAGTCCTTGGATGGGATTGGTCTCATCTGATGGTGTGGTGCACTCCATGGCCTCGAAGAAAGTTCTTGAACTTCTCGTAGACCTTACTAGATGATAACTGAAAGACGAACACTATTGTACATTTTCCTTTCGTCACATCTTTATAATTAACAAAACGGATACATAAAGGGAAGAAGAATAAATCCAAGTCATCATTGTTGTTATGGATAACCTACTGCTGTATTTATAAAACACAACAATACAATTAACAGGTCCCATTGTCCCCATTGCCGATCCATCCTGTAGCTGGTAATATCATCTTGTTGGTAAAGTCATCATTACGAAGACTGGCCCCATAGAAATCACCAACACGGTGATGGGATAGACCCTGTGTGTACTGGGGGATTGCTTTAAAGTAGGGATGTCAAACTAAGATGTTTTGAAAACACAACAATGCTGGGGTTGAAGTTTTTAAATCTGGAAAGCCCTTGTTGCACTTGTTGCAACGTTTTAAAACTTTTCATTCCACGTGTTTAACCCTAATGTATCTGTTCTATTCAGTAGATCAAACTAGACTTAATGTTAAGTTCAGAATCAGAATGAGAAAAGCCAGTCGGATGACTAGCGAGACGTCTTCAGAACTAAACTTTAGTCCAGTTGATCTAACTGAATAGAACAGGATATACCATGACATGATGAATGAGAACCTTCACAAGATTAACCCTAATGGTGTTTCTGAGTAAAAACAAATCAGTTATTGGTAAGAATTGCAATTATTTCTCTTACAGTCTGTCTTGTACTCACTGGTTGGTGGTGGGGAAAGGGGTGGGATCTTCTGGTTCTTCAAGCTGTGTCCAGTACAATAGATGCGTACAGCTGCTCTGTCCTTATATCCCTGTCCTCCGAGGCGTTCGTCCGGGTTTTCTGTAGCAGCTGTAACAAAGCAAAATATCATCATTCATTTACATATTGTAGAAAATGAATTGTCACTCATATACATAGGTCACTAAGAGGTAATCATCAGTCACCAAGGAATTATTAACAATATAGCCTAATTACCTAGAAAAACTATAAATGAACAGTTGAGTTTGCAGGTTGTGCAGCTTATTAAAATATCATTTCATATAGTGACTTTATTTATCTATAAATATTAAAGGGCATGTTGGCTGACAAAAATCAGCCCCATCCAGCCATAAAATCACATATATTTATCTTTAGCAAACCTCAATCCCTCACTGGCTGGTAGACGCTCTCTGCTGCTGTAACATGTAACCTACCTCTGCAGCTCTGGGAAAGAAGGCAGTGATTGGCCTGTGATGCTATTAAAACTGACTCCAGACGCATAAGCTGTAGGGAAAGTAGAACTACGTCTAGGGGGGTTGAAAAGTAGAAGCTCAAGGCAGTTTTATAGCAGAAGGTATAGCAAGGTTTTTGTCTGGGGGCTGAACCGTGTCTTAAATCTTAACTTAAAAGTGATGAGGGTGGACATGCCCTTTAAAGGCAATAGTACAAGCAGTTGAATTGGATATGCTCTCTATATATGTTGCACTTACTCCTTCAAGAGATGTCGCGTTCTGTGTGAGTCTGACGGATAGTGGGGTTCAACGTTGACACCAGTGTCTCATCTGTCCCTCGCTGAAAGGGATCTTCCTGCAGCCAATTATTTACATAGCATATCCGAATGACCACCGTCCACTCCTGATCATAGTGCGACCTGACGCAGCTAAAGGAAAACAAATACAATTTGTTAGATAAAGAAGGTTTCTTATTATCTACAACATGTTCATTCAGAGAGTAAAATTACAGTTCATTCTTAAATTGTGGTAACCTCAATCCTTGATATAAAATCGAGAGATAAGCTACTTGGATAAAAAAGGTGCAATAGGTGAACCCCCCTTATTAGATGGACAAATACAGTTGATAAAGAGGGGGTTTCCCCGATTGCACCTGTCATTCTGAGTAGCATTTTTACATTACTCTATTTTATATCACTGTTTCAATTGGCACTGTGGTTTAAGTTATACTGCACCGGAGGATCTCTACAGGTGGGTGAGTGTGACTTGGTTTGGATTTTACCTTCTAAATCATGACAATACTGAGGCTGATTAATTGGATGTTTTCCATCCTGTGGCTTATAGCATTAGAGTTTTAGTTCCTCACCTCTGGCGCCATGTATATGAAGGTTCCTACTCGTCCTGCTGAGCATCTTAGTGCCCGGCGTGTTCTCTGCCAGTAATCCGAATACTCCAATCTTGGCGTGGCCCTCTGTCGTCAATAGATGTTTGCCGGCTTATGTCCTGAAACGTAAAGAAAGTTATATAAGTAATATGGAGAAATGAGAAGTGGGGGAATTATTAATAAAAACAGGTGATATTATTAGGGGTGGAATATGTGATAAAGGATTATAATAACGCCTGTAGTTCAGTTATAAAGAATAAACTAGGAATATGTACATCTGAATGAATATTAGCAGGGGAATAATGAAGCTTAAAGACTGAATTATGAGGCAAACAGATCCATAAGGACGATCCATTAACCAGATTTTACTTACCGTGGACGATGTGTGGGATGAAGATATGCAGGCCGACGATGATCTCTGCTAATAGAAGCTTTTAAAATGGAAAAAAAATAGTATTTACCATAGAAAGTAACCGCAGGATGACGTCAATATTTACTACAGTGATTACTACCTACACATAAAGACACAGAATGGGGTGAAGGGGTTTAAGAATCCCTCCATTCTACTGAAACAGTGTCGGAGCAGAGGATTAGTCTCCTGATTTCCATAACCCACAGTAGGTCAAAGAGTCCCAGAGAACTAGGGCCTCTCCTGTGGGTCTGGGGGCTATACATGTTATAGAGCTATCTTAATAATAACAGCTTGGTTTTCATTGGTCCCACTGTGAAGGATAGATTTAATCTCTACACTGACTAGGAAAAGCTTGGATCTGAGATAAAGAATTAAAGATTACAAGTTCTTTATTACATATAACTAGGCCCACTTACATTACACTGTTCATATCCAGGTGTTTGTTTTCTCTAGCAGGTTTTCTGTAGAAGATGCTGTAGACTCCCATTCGCTAACTCCTGACAAATAAGGCGTGGTTCTAGTATGCAATGAAAAAAGACAGGTAGATGAAATGACTGAAACAATACAAACCCTCCTCTCAACATTTCCTGCGATGTTTGACAAACCATCTGGCCTGATCAATATATGATCGATATTACGATAATAAAAACATGACCGGTTGGGAATGTCACAAAATAAAACTGCTGCTCCACTAAATTTATAATCAATTGGACATTTATCTCTGATGGAATGTTGAACGATGGAATGTTGTAGAGGGTATGACCAGCTTTAAACCAATCACAACTCAGTGACAAAAAAAACTAATAATTTCACATTCCATTGACGGTAATTGATAGACTATGACACTATAGATTACAATGTAGATGTCAATGTTGGGGGCAGTAGTTTTACTCTATGAGCCCATATATTACATTTATTTATATGTATATAGGGTTGTAAGAGTAAGATAATGGGCCATATTATAAGGCTCGGGTTGCTATTTTGCCTTGTTTAGTGGTGTGTCTAAGTAGAAGGCAGGACTACAACTAATGTGACTGTATATAACATGTGAGAGAGGTATTTATTTTACAGGTTGCCATCCCTAGGAAAGTCAGACCACTAGTTACACTGTTGACAATGTGGACATTATCTCCTACCTGTAACTTGGAATATTGCATGGACAGACACAGGAATGGGCATCCTCCAGCAACTGTAGTGCTCTGGCCTCCCTCTGGATGGTGATCGCATCATTCTTCATCTGGTGCTCTCTTCTGACGATTTGATGGCGACTAACTCGGATCTCCATGACGATGATGATGCCACAGTACCTAATAATAACAATTGAGGAGAAGGTTTAGTCACAGTACTAGGAAAAATGTAAATTTAAAATCCTGTTTAGAACAGCAAAATGTGTGTGTTCTTTAAAAAAAAAAGCTATGGATATAAATTATTATTATGACCTAAACATAGATACCACTGAACATAGAATAACTTTCCCTTACATTCAGTGATTTTCGAGTTTTTTAACATTTGCTCTGACTCACATTGGGACTGTCTGACTTGTATATAAAGGAAATGAATTAGGTGCACAGGTTGGGTCGTCTCTATCCTTAAATCTCCTGCTATATTTCCATAGAACATTGAGTAAGTTGGGCAGCGTGAGGGAAACACCTTTCATATCTTATCTTAAAATTAACATTAAACAGGAGCACATCACTCACCCCACCTTGCGAATCCTCTTCTCCCAAGACACTTGGAATTTATAGTCCCTGATGTCAGTGGAGGGGCTTTCCAGATGAACCGTGGGCGTGATTGGAGCATTTCCTCCTATTAGGGCAAAGAAAATGATTTTTTAGATTTATGTTATAAATTGATTAACAAGGCCTGGCTCTTTAGACAAACACTCCTAGCACTGAAATCCTACTAAGGGCTAGGCCACACGAAACGCAAACGCAATCGCAATCGCATGCGATTTCATGTGCGATTTTTTTGCGGTTGCGCTTGCGATTTTTCAATAAGTATAGGAAATCGCATGCGATTGCGATTTTAAAAATGCAGAACGCAAAACGCAAACGCCAAACGCATCGAAAAACGGCGTTTTTTTTTGCGTTGCCGCTGTTTTCAATATTTTGAAAAATCGCAAGCGCAATCGCCAAGCGCAAAACGCAAGCGCAAACGCAAAAAAAAAAACAGCAGCAGGTGTGGCCTAGCCCTTATCTTCACCTTAGAAATAGTTCTGGGTTCTCTACCATATAACGAACATGTCAGACACGTTCATCCCCCAGACAGATTTTCCTCTTTTTAGGTTCAATGGGGCACCAGCCTTGCTTTGTAAAATTCTATCACTAAATATTTACTGAATAAAGTCCTAGAGCCTCTTTCATTAACGAAGAAAAAAGTCAAGTGTCTTCAGAAACAAACTGTACCAATGACAATTCACTGAGCGTGTTGGGGAATTTCTGGGGAAATGTAATTACTGCACGGGCCCCAAGCAGGGGACAGTCTTAGTTAATGGCTTTTCCTGAAACCTGCCAATGTCTATACTGGACCACTGAATACACTTTATAGCTCTATCTAAAGTTATTATAACGTTATTACAAATACTTTCTCTTACCTTCTGCCACTGCATTGTTCTTCTCTGTCTCTTTTCATTTCGTTCATGTACGCCATCTTCCCTCATCCTCTCCTCTTAGGGCATATTCCTCTTCCATGGATATAGATGGATATAGTCCTTGCCTCTTCACTAACCTTCTATGATTTTATTTTCTTTCTTGAAAATAAAAAATCTCCACCAACCGACACACAAATCTTCTCTCTCTCTCTCTCCTCTTCTCTCTCACAACGTTTGGCTCTCTATCAACAAAAAATCTCACACTACACACAAATCGCTCTCTCTCTCTCTCTTCTCCTGCTCCTCTCTCTGACAACGTTTCATACCTTCAAATAAATCTCACACCGAAACACCAAATCTCGCTCTCTCTCTCTCTCTCTCTGGCAAAGTTTCTCTCTCTATCACAATTAAAAAATCTCACACGACACACAAACTCGCTCTCTCTCGCTCTTCAACAACGTTTCTCTCTCTATCACAATAAAATCTACCACGGACACCAAAATCTCTACTCTCGCTCTCTATCGTCTTGACAACGTTTCTCTCTCTATCACAATTTTAAAATCTCACAGACACCACAAATCTCTCTCTTCTCTCACACCGTTTTCTCCTCTATCACATACATTCACACAGACACCACAAACCTGCAGTGAGTATGATGAGCAAGATCTTGTGGGGTGTCATACAAGAAAATATGAAAGAGCCTACGGCACTGCTGAAGTTTTGGAGAAAATATTTTGGAGAAATTTTTCAAAGGATTTGGATGAAGATTTGACAGAAAATGGTCAGGCACAGTTCACAGTGCCCAATGGCCATTTAACACAGGTCAATCTGGACCCTATCAGTCAGACCGACAGACTACCAGTCAATTTAGTGGACAATAGTCTGTCAACTGAAAAAACCTGTGGCACTGCTGATATTTCAGAGAAACGGACCACACAGTCTTTTGAAGGAAGCACGAGCAGCCAAACAGGTTCGATAGACTTTTCAACCAATTTGGTCGACAATTCGACAGAAAATGTTCAGGCACAGTGGACAGTCAATCTTGAACCTATCGTGCCAACCGACCGACTACCAGTCAATTTAGTGGACAATAGTCTGCCAGTTGAAAAAACCTGTGGCACTGCCGATATTTCAGAGAAACAGACCACACAGTCTTTTGAAGGAAGCACGAGCAGCCAAACAGGTTCGATAGACTTTTCAACCAATTTGGTCGACAATTTGACAGAAAATGTTCAGGCACAGTGCACAGTCAATCTTGAACCTATCATGCCAACCGACAGACTACCAATCAATTTACTGGACAATAGTCTGTTGGATGAAAAAAGCCATGGGACTGACAACATTTTGGCGCCTATTGAAAGCGGCACGATCGTCCAAAATTTGCCAAAAAATTCAATAACATTTCCAACCGATTTGGTAGAGAAATCAGCCATAAAAGTTCGGTCAAAGAAAAAAGCCCCTAAGGCACAATTAACAGGGGCCGAGCTTCCCCCTATCCTCCCAACCAAAAGACTACCACTCAATTTATCTGAGAAGTGGTAACAGTTCAGTAATAATTGTATTTATTTAGTTCCACAATATTTTTCCTGATACAGTATATCAGGAATCCGTAATTTCTTGTCCACTCTCAATGCATCACCTACCTTTCAAAATCTGTTACAACGGTCAGTTTAGTTTGAGGCTAGATTCTTACTCATTTCCTTATAGGACTTAGTAATACAATTAATAGCAATCTTCTTTATATGTCTCTTCTCCGATATATATTAAATGCAATGGCACAGTGTTAGTACAAACCTTTACTACTATGGGCATGTTTAAATAACTAATCACCATGCATTAAGCAGCTTTAACGAAGTGTTACTTAGATACCACTCCTCCTTATTTCTATGAGACACAAAGCTGGAACAGACATAAGTTAGGAACAACAGAAATCGATTTTTATATCATTTATTAATTGTTTGTATAAAGACGTCATCTTAAAAGAAAGGGTTTTTCACCCATATGTTTACACCCTGTAAGACTGAAAACAGCTATGGTCCAGAAAAATACACTAATGAGAGTGGGGAGCTAGAAATAATAGTTTATATTTAGTAAAAATTGCCAGGTCTTCTCATTGAAGTTCCAAAGAATATGAAGAACTATGGATATGGGGGAACTAGAGAAAAACAGGGGAGTACAAAGAAGTGTTGGGTCCATGGGTAATATTTGGGGGCAGGTGGGTGTTGGTTGTATTAGGGTTGAAGTGATGGTCGTAGTTCTCTTTCAATTTTATCTTGTTTGAGCACTAATTTTTTTGTTGGAGGAGAACTTGTTCCAGTAATCTATTTAATATAAACTGTCCTATTTTATATATAATAGCTATATATATATTAATATAACTGTCTATATATAATTAATAACCTGCTATATATATAATTATATAACTGTCTATATATAGATTCAATAGAAGTCATATATAGAAATTTGTCATGTTATAAAATGTAATAGGTTTGTTATTGACTAACATAGGGGATAGTTCTTGGAGAGTTCTCATTGATAGGGATACGATCGATCTTCCCTGAAAACCTTTCTCACAAAAGACTATAGGACTGGTATTGAGTATTTCATCACAATACCACCAGGTCATAATTGGCACAATCAGAGCAAACCTTTTGTAGAAAAGAAAAGTGTCTTATTTTCAGCGTTTATTGTGACATTTTCCGCGAAGGTCGACTCTACAAACTCCAATAGTTATATGGGAGTGAATCTGGGAGAAAAAACTCGTGCTCGAATAATGAAATATTTGGTACAGTTTTTTTTTATAACGGATCACCTAAAATGTACCATATTCATGACTTCAGATGCAAGATCCCACACAAATCCATAGGTGTTATCTTAAATAAGAACAAACCTGTAGGGAAATGTCACTGCCATGCCATTGTGGCAAAACATTTCACATTATTAACTGGTAATCTATATGAGTGGAGTCGGGCTTGATTATAACTTTCAGAGGATCTAGTAAATTATAGCCAAACCAACTCCTGTTTGCCTTCATGTAACAACCTCGAAGAACACATATTTAATGATTCTCCATATGATTATGATTATATGATTTATATAGCGTCATCAGTTCCGTAAGTGCCTTACATTACATGTAACATTCACACAGGCCCTGTCCCGAGAGACGTACAATCTAAGCACATTTATTTTGAAACTTACAACCTATCAGTAAGTCTTTATGATTGTGGGGGTAAACCAGTGCCTGGAGAAACCCTGTGCAAGCACGATGAGAACATACAAACTCTTGCAGATTGTCCAAGGGTGGGAATCGAACTCAGGACTTCCAGCGACTGCAAGGTATCAGTGCTAACCAACTGAGCCACAGGTTGAGGATGATTAGTAGCATACCAGAGGCCGGCCTTAGGATAAATACACCCTGTGCAAGATTTGTTACTAGCGCTAGCAACCCCTCCCAAAACACCCCTGGGCACACACAATACGCTGATGAATGCGCTTGCTTGCCTGCTTCAATCAAGTCTGCCACGCTGCATGTGCTTCAGTATCGTAGTGAGTATTGTAATCCTGCCTACATAACTTCCTAACACGTTACAAGGCGAATAACAGGGAGATGTCATAACATTGTCGTATCATTAAAATGGTGCGTAATTTTGGCCCCACTCATGCAACGGTATTTAAGTATTTGAAGCCACATCTGATTGGTTGGGGCCATATTAGCCAACCATTTTTTTACACTGGCATGTTATAGCCCAGGACACAGCACAAAATACAGACAGTCTTAAGGTCTTACCTTGTGTTCTGGCTTTGTCTGTGGATAGATTCTGATACATGTGATCTGCAGCCTTAACTGGGGGGCACAGTGGCACTGATGCACAACTTTGACCTACAAGTCAGTGACGTAAGTCTCTGCTGGCCCACCTTCCCTTACAATGCAACCTGTGCAGCCGCACAGGTCGCCCATATCAAAAGCCCAGCCCTGGTAGGCATCCCCAATCATCAGGCATTTTTTATATTCATTTAACAGTATGTCATGCATGAATGTTCAGGTCAGATTAGATAAAGTAGCACCAGAGTGTTGAATATAAAAAAATCAAAAGGTCGGAAGGACAAAAAGACTTATAAAAAACTTTATTTAAAGGCGAGTACGTAGGAATAACCCGAGATCAAAGAATGTGGTTATAATAATTGAAGAAAGGTATATTGATCTTCCATATATCAATACGGGACAGTCAATGACATGGGTTTTTGTTCCGTGTTGAAAGTAAGACGTTTCCTCCTTCTTCCATAAAAGCATCATAAGGAAAACGCGTTGAACAGTACAATGGAACAATGGCTTCCATCTCTTAGCTCTTTCCACTCTGGGGAATAATACAGCCTGGACTATTTCTTTGAACTCTCACTGATGTATAAATGTTGTGGGACTTTATTACTGAAAATAACATTTATTGTGCTCAGTCTGCCTGGCACACCAGCGCAACCCCCATGGACTTCTTCCTATTTAATCTCGCTGCCCAGGACATTATTTTTGTCTCTGCTGTCCTGGCCGAAGCTAAGGACCATCACGTTTACAGGAGATCACAGGGATTTCCGTTCTGGCTGCATAACAGGTGTTTTACATTTGCCAGTTTGGTGTTGATTTAGACTTGTACTTCTACGAGCGACCATGGGTTAATGACCGTTAGTGGCTATTTGTATGCCACTACGTTCCATTTGATCATGAACACTAGGCTGTGTGTTCTGCTGTGATGGTGACATTTTGGGCTTTTTGTGTGGCTAATGGGCTTGCTTCTATTTGCTTCTATCGCAGTGCGTTGTTTTGCAAATACATGACTGCAATTTTTTCTTTTGCGACATTAAAAAAATCATGCTGGGGAATTTCCTGTTGGTGACACATCACACCTATAGTGTAAATGTATCATGTCGAAGCAGTTCTTGGTTTCTTCCATTGCTTGACTGTATCATCTTACATACGTATCACACTAACTATGTAAGATTAAAACATCCGCTGCAGGCTCAAGATTTTTTTCCAGCTGCTCCTCACATCTCACGTCGTGTGTGCTGTCTCTGTGGGGACGAGTCTCAGTTTTGTACAGTGAAATTCAGACTCTGGGGACTCTGGTGAACAAACAAGCTGGCTTGGCCTAATCTATTGTCGGCCTGTTCACAATGGTGAATCCGGGTTAGTATACAGCTTGAGAAATAGACAAATTAAATCTTGCTACAAAGACAGTCTATGCCAATTCATGGCAAGAAGGGCTGCTTAACAAGAGTAATGCATTTTCCGTTGTTATTAAAGGGGGCCATTGTCATTTTTTATTAATTGCCCATACACATCTTAGTATAGCAGTTTGGTCTGTTAACTCAGATATTTTACTTAACCAATCACAGGGTTTTTGCTTACTTTTCAGGCCTAATCACCAGTTTACCACTCAAAACCTGAACAACCCCTTTTTTTACTTGTGACCAGTTGCTCTGGATGAATCTCCAGTAAGTGATTCATCTGTGTTCTGATGAATTCATGTGATTTTTCTTCTATGTTTAATATTCTTTGTGTTGCTTTTATGTGGCCAGGTTCTGGAAATGCTTGTACTGTATATAACATGACATTATCTAAATGAGTTTACTTTACAAATCTAAAAATGACCATAGGAATTTTAGGATCTATTTGTGGAAAAGATACCAGTATAATCTCGAGTATGGTTTGTAGTGGCAAAACCTATGCTATCTTAAAGTAAAAGTAAAATACTTGTAACTAGGTGTTGTGATTTTTCCACCCAAACCTGGTTTTACATTAGTAGTGACGGCACAGAAGGTCCCAATCTGCTTTACTCACCTGGAACAAACCCTGCCAGGTTCATCATAACAGCACTGGGAAGCCATTTTGCGGCAGCATAATAATTACAGTTCCAGTCATGTCAGACACTTGATCCCTTATGTTAGTCCCTAAAGGATAAACTGTATTGCTTCGATGAATTTGTTTTCTTAATTCTTCAAAAGAGTAAAGGTATGCAGCCCTCTCCTTACATCTTTTTCCTGATTTCGAGCTTCTCTCTGCTTCAGTTAGCCATGCTGTGAAGGGGGCCTACCAATTCTGTCTGCGTAACTGTCACTCAAAACTAGATGTGAGGAAAAACTCCTCCTCCCATCCTTGATCAGCTTGATGAGCTGTGTATCCTAGCAACAGGACATTTTCAAGTTTGTTTAACTGCCAGAGGAGGAGGAGAGAGGTTGTAACAGACACAACCACCAGCCAATAGTACATGTGTTATGTTTTATCATGGCCCTGGGCATCTAGGAGGGGGCTTTTAGCCCTATCTTTGTCTGTGTGATATTAAGGGAGGGCCAGCACGGCTGTAAAGTGGTAAGTGATTTCAGCTCTGCTTGGACATGTAATAGGGATTTTTTTTATATTGTTGTCCCTTAATGGCCAGGGTATCTGCACACACTGAGTGATTACATTAGAAAAAAAATAGTTTGGGCTAATAATTGTACATCAGAGGGGTTTTGACAATTTATTTGAGTTGTTTTTATCAATAAAAATATGATTAAACAGTTAAAAAACATACAGTACATATTGTAGAGTAGAGCCAATCACATGCCTCATGGACAGTTTAATTAACCAAATGAAAAAATAAATTTGAAATAATTGGTTAATTTTAGCATATGTCACATAGTGTGTCCCATTTTCTCTCTTAAAAAATAACATGACACCAGGAATGAATACCTAATCCTATGTGGTCATTTGTAATAAGTTGGTTTTATTGATAACATCACCCATATAGGGCAATTAAGTTAACATCGAGGGGTACCACTCAGATGTACATTCTTGTCATTCTATGGCTAAGTGTATTTCTGTTTATCAAAAAAATAATATAAATGAAAATAAAAAATACAGGGACAGTAAAGTAGAAGCATTAACACATACATTCACTTCAACATCCATTCAATATTAGGAAATATTGTTTTTTTTATCAAGCTTTTCCATATACAGTAATTTATAATTTGCCATTTAATGTTATATGTTTGTAAAAGGTTCTCATTCATCCCGTCATGGTATATCTGGTGTATTCAGTTAGATCAACTGGACTTGTTGTTTTCTTCTGAAGATGTTTCACCAGTGATCCAACTGTCTTTCTCAATTCAGAATGACTTGTACCAAGAATCTGTTGGGAATACATACCCTGGAATGTGTCCCAATCAGCATAGGTCTTAGGGAATCTCCTGAATGCAAGGTGTTGATTGCATTGTAGCTAAGAGATGTTTCAAAGGTGCTATTGTACATGGCAGACAATTGGTGTCTTCAAACTTATGTCTTTCTTCTTAAGAGTCCTGACCTGAGGAATTGTCCTTCTGTCAATCAAGTGCCTTATTATCATAAACTCTTCGAGTTTTGACCCACCTCCCAGTGCTGCCCATAGTGATTACTGAGCATGCTTGCGCCTCAAAAAAAAGTCTGGTCAGATGGAAGGGGAGAAGTGGTTAAAGAGGAGGGGGATACTGAGCCTGAGCAAAAAAAAGTACTGGATGAAGCATGCAGCAACACTGTGCTACTTACACATTATATATAGATCTTTTTGTACAGTTGCCCTTTACGAAAACAGGTATTTGTAATTTTTAAAACTTTAAAATCAAGTTTAGATTAGTTTATAATTTACAAGATGTATTGCACGGGAATTTTACAGTAATAGTACAATTAAATAACCTATAATACCAAATTATTTTTTTAACAAGCCTAACACCTCAAAGGAATAGTTCAATGCAATAGTGAACTATTCCTTTCTACATTGATTGAAGCCTGGGAGGTTAAGGAGCTATGCTTACCTCTGTTATTTAATCGCTGTTTAGAGAGCCAGGAACGAAGCTCAGAAAATCTTAACCTTTCGCGCGATGCAGCGGGGCCACTCTGACAGTTCCCGACTGCTTATGGTTTGTTCTGCTGTAGCGCGCATTATCGGGTATGCGCGTTTTTAGCGTAACAGAAACAGGCACAGTCGGGAACTGTCAGAGCGTTCTTACCTCCATTCTTCAATCAATGTTTGGTAGCTAGGAACGAAGCTCAGAAAATCTTACCTTTCGCGCAATCAGCGGGGAGCTGGATCAAGTGAAAGTAAGATTTTCTGAGCTTCGTTCCTGGTATCCAAACATTGATTGAAGAACGGGAGGTAAGCATAGCTCCTTAACCTCCGGGCTTCAATCAATGTAGAAAAGGAATAGTTCACTATTGCAGTGAACTCATTCCTTTAAAAATCACTGGCAATGAACAAAAACATGTGTTGAGGCACAGGATATATAAATGACACTCAAAAGTGAGCTAAGGGTACCAAGTGTATATCATATAAGCATCAAACCAAAAGAAGGAAGAAGGTACCGCACTCAAATTGAAAAGATATGTACAACCCTTTATTTTACACAGGCTGGGGGATAGTGTGAACATTACAATATTAAAAGCATAAAAATGATATTACACTGAGATACACAAAGCTCCCTGTCCAATAAGTGCCTAGTACAGGTGCATCCCTCCATCACTGAACTCACAAATACGCAGTAGTAATTATAGCAGTAATGTATAAGGCCATACACTTATCTGTACTGAGTCATAGTTAGGATGCAGTCACCCAAGTTCAAGGGAGGGAGAGCCAGGACAGAGAGCAAGGAAAGGCCTACAGAAAAATGCTGGACGCGTTTGCCCTATACACAGGCTTTCTCAACAGCCCTGGGTACACAGGTGAGAAGGGCGCCGTATTTCAACAGTGTCGCGCCGTCGCGATATACGCATTGGCGCACACAGATGACAGTCTTGACGTCCTCGGCGTGGTAATCAAACAGCGCACAAGAGCAGTCAGGTGGCCAATCAGCGTTGGGAACAGGGAAGATAAGTCACAAGCGGTCACACCCCTCTAAAGCGGCACCAATCAAAAAAAAGAATAAAAGCACAGAATCACAGTTCACAATAAACAAGTAGATCGTTCAAATAGCCACGCATAGGAATATTCTATATACAGCAAAGGGAAGTTCACAAAGCATATGCAGATAAAGATACTGATTGCACAAATACACTATTGCACATATATGCTATTGACACCAATATACTATTTTTATTTATTTGTTAAAGGGTATCTCACTGATAAAAGTCACCTGGGTTGTTAAGGATAGATATGTGTAAGGGGATATGTACCTGCAGTATCCGTTGTCTTTCGGCAGTAGTTTAGAAGAAATCCAATGAGTTTCCCCCAGAACGCTGTGGATGGGGCAGGTCCGCCATTTCAGTGACTGCCTGTCTGGGTGGAAATGTCGATGCGCGTTTCCTTTAGTGCATCGCAGCAGAACGTGAGAGGACTCCGTCGGGACTGCTGTCTGTGTGATGGACTGGTTGGTTGTCGAAACACACACACACACACACAGGGGAAGACACACCCCAGGAACCTGCACAACTTTCCCATTGCTGCTGCAATCAAACGACAGGGAATTCTGGGGAAAAAGGTAGGGAGGACAGTTGGGGGATGGTTGTGTACTTAAAAATGAACCAAAAATGCTTTTTCCTCAGTGGAGATACCCTTTAAGGTAGAAAAGTCTGGTGGAAAATAGCGTCAATATAAGGGAATAGTAACCCCATTTCCAATACAAAAGTATCCTATATATAGCTAGGGAAAGTTCACAGAGCATATACAGGTAAGTATACAATGCACCAAATTTGTTGAGGTAGATAAGTCAGATGAAATTAGCGGCAATGTACGGGAATAGGAGCCCATATCCAAAAGTGATCAGTCTTCCTATATACAGCAAGAAAAAGTTCTCAGCATATACAGGTACATATACTATTGCACAAATTATACACATAGGTATCCAAAGATGATCAGTGGCATCAGTAATGAGGTATGTCATATCATATCAGTGCAAAGAATAATATAAGCACAAATTCATAAGGGCATCCAGTAAATAATAGTGATGCAAGATAAGTAATCAATAAGCATCCAAGTACATGATAGTGATGCAAATCGAAAATCCATCCCATAGAGGGTTAGCAGCGAACAAATAGAACAAATGGTAATATGTAGATATAGGGATTCCAATGGAAGGGGTCAAAAGAAAACTGTGGTGGTTATAGCAAGGTGATAATTCTCCAAGTCAAGGAGGTTGATAATTAAAAATAATGATCCGTTTGTTATCCACATATATGTCCAGACGTATCCTAAGGTCCGTGTGAGGAAAGGAAAACCGGCGCATCTTCTCAGTCTCCAAATAGAACAAGGTACAAAGGTGCACAGGTATGAGTACTGTAGGCGATGGTTCAGTGAGTGGGGCCCCACTTTTGGTGCATATGTCCAATATACATCCATGACTCTGGATAAGGAAAATCTAGATTGTGAATCTGCAGAAAGGGTAAAATACAGTTCCAAAGGTAAAAAACATAAATTCAGGTGACAATTAAGGGTAAGTAGAAGTCATATGGTTGAATACAGCAGTCTCAAATGAAAGGTGTAAAGTCAGAGACTGTTAAGTCCACCATAGAATATAAATCCACCTACTCTCGTGGAACAGAAGCTTTTGTCCAGGTCACCCCCTCGCAAGTTCACAGAGACCCTCTTAAACCAAAGGCTTTCAAGTCCTTATAGGACCCCCATGTGTGGTCAGGAAGTGTGTGCAATGGTCGTCAAGGTAACGCCTTCAAGTCTACGTACCTGAGCCAGTCTAATGTCAGAAATATGTTTTGCCAACCTGTGTTTAAATTTCTGCAAGTTTTACCACGTATAAAAGGCCATTGGGGCATTGGATAACATAGACTAGATTATTGGTTATGGGGAAAACTGTTACGGCCATTTGAATCCCGTACCTCGGTAGTTTGATGCATGAATTGGCAAAAGGTACAACATCCACATGGGAAGGTCCCTTTAAGTCTGGTTGCCCCAGATATGGGTGCTGTCAGACCTGATGTAATGGCTCAGAGTCAACATTGTCCGCAAGCTTACTTTTCTAGCCGTGATGAGGGCTTATTGTAATGAAGCGGACCATAATCTTACACTTTGTGATGATATGCCACGATTTTCCCAGTGCAATCCTAAAGCATCCCATTCCCTGCCAAAGGCCGTGATGTACCTAATCACCCTAGTGTCAGCATTTGAATATTTAGGTTGGAGTAACTCATTTCTGGGAAAGATGTTCCAGCTTAGTGCGTTCACAGTCCAACCAAACCCCTGGCATGGAACCTATCTGATAGTTCCTTGGATGTCCTCTTATAGTCGGCATCAAGGAGAACAATTTCTCCTAAGTCTTAAGAACTGGCCTTTGGGATGGATTTCTTAAGTGGTAAAGGATGGGCCATGTTAAAGTGTATCAATGAGTTGGTCACTGTTGGCTTGCGATACAGGGAGGTGGAATAAGTTTGTTACCTGTAAGGCGACTACATCAAGGAATTCCACACTAGTGAAGAGATGTTGTATGTGAGGAAAATGTTAAGGATATGTTGTTAAGGATCCCAATAAAGTCACATAGAAGTGTCTGGTACCGCTCCAAAGAAAAAAGGCATCATCTATGTAGCAATACCAGACCGCCAATAGGATGTGAGGCACAAGAGATCCTCGGTAAAGACGTGTCCCTCTCCCACCAACCCAAGAACAGGTTGGCGTATGAGGGAGCGCATCGAGCACCCATAGCAGTGCCCTTCTGTTGCACATAGTATCGCCGGTCAAAGAGGAAATAATTGTGCCTCAAATGAATTCGAGTAGACTCAATATGAATCCGTCTCCCTGTAAGACCGCACTTCTCCATTTGTAGAAAATAGATGACAGCATGTAAGCCAGTTCATGTGAGATGTTGGTAAAAACTGACCCCATGTTGCATGTCACCAATAGGCACCTGATGGTACATCAATGCCATTTATTTTAAAGATAAAATCATTAGCATCCCTAATGAGGAGTAGAGCGCATTGACATGCGACTGGAGATGCCCATCCACAAATATACAGGGTTGTTCATTAAGTCCCCCAAGCCGAGATAATGGGCCTACCTGGTTGTTCTCTGATGTTTTGTGGACTTTAGGTAGTAGTAAATAAAGCATGGGGGTCACTGGGAATGGCTAGTAATAACGTGTCCTCTAGGTGTTATCAGTCTCTCTTCCTGTGCATCATCAAGTAAATGTAGGAGTTTCTTGCGAAACACATTTGTAAGGAAGGGAGCAGTTTGTAATTGTCAGTATTAGATAGCTGTCTGGCTGCCTCATTCCTATAAAGGTCGTCGGGCCAGAGTTACTATATTACCCCCTTTGTCAGATGGTTTGTGATTACATTACCCCAGCTTTCAATGTCTTTCAAGGCCTCCCATTCACATTTGGTCAAATTGAAACCACCACGAGAGTCCGCACACATTTTTCAATTCCCAGAAGTGTATTCCGATTAAAAGATATTGATACTGGGGTAGTCCGACAAGGGAGGACAGAATGAGACTTAGGCTTGAACTTACTATCCTCCTTGACTGGGTGTGTCCTGTAGCAATGATTGAAGTACTTCAAGATGTTTGCGTCTTCCGAATGGAAGAACGCCTTAAGAGCGAGTTTCCTACAAAAAAGGTCTTTGGTAGCTGTACATTTATCTACCCCTCTGGTTGGACAGAAAGAGGAGACCCTGGATAATACGCTTTTGTAAGGGTTTGTAAGTTCCCTTGTCCTGCAGTGTGTCCAAAGACTGCGTCCCATTGGAAATCCCAGGTGGTGCGTTCTAAGGCTGAGAGTGGGGGGCAAGTGGGGGTTCTTCCACAATAGTGTCCATTATATGTTTTTTTCTCTTGCGCCCTCCTGATCTTAGTCTGCAGGGCGATAGGTCTTAAAAAGAACTTCCTTCGCTGTCAGTGGTGTCAGTGTCTACGTGTGGTGTTTGCCACCCTAAGGGGGTCTTCACGTGGCCTTAGTTTTATACCAGGGAGCCGTCGTATTTGTGTACGAGTATTACCCTTATGGCTCACCTAAAGATGTTGACTGTTTGGTAATCCTTTTGATCTCAGTGTAAATATCGTTTTTAATGCTTTTAATTGTAGGTTTCACACTATAGCCCAGTCTGTGTTAAAAATAAAGGTTTGTACAATCTTTTTTAATTTGAGTGCTGGTACCTACTTCCTTCTTTTGGTTTGATACCTTAAAAATCACTGACTGTGCATCAAGAACCTTTCAAGTGTAAAAACCCCATGCATAATAGGGTTAACCAGTGTTATACATTATTGTAGGTGTACAATTGCAGCGCTCCTAACAATGCCCTTAAAACTAAACTGGGTATCATAAGGGGCCAAAGGTAGCGCAAAGCTACGTGTCTTACCTTCTCAATACTGTCCATATTTCTGTCTTGTGGAAAGGTAAGACGTGGTTTTTCACTATTTAATCTCCCTGTACTTGGATTAGCACATGGAAGATTTACAAGAGTTTATGCTAATTACAATTATATTTGCATATACAAAATATTTGTTTTAAAAGTTTTGTTTTAATAAAGAGCAAACTTTGTTTTTTAAATTTGTTAGTCATTTTTTTTTACATTTGTGTGTGTTTACAAAAATAAGACTCGTTAATGAAATAGAACAAAAGGCTTTCCATAAAACTGATGTGCATAAGATTACATTTAACAGTATAATACAAGGATTGAGGAAGCACTCCAATTAGGCTAATTTACAACTACATTTAGCGGAAGTGCTACTGATCTGGTCAAACATTTATACATACATAGAATATAATCAATGCACATTCTAGGCCCCATGCAATATTATATTATCTGCACACTGGCATACATTATAAACAAAAGGGGTTTTAGTATACATTACTGTGATCACATGAATGAAAAGCCTTCCAACCACGTCAGGTAACCCCAGTCTGGATTGTTTACCATTATTGGTTACCTGTATACATTGTTTACCTGTATATATTGTTACCTGTATACATTGTTTAGCTGTATATTTCTATACCGTATATATTGTTACCTGTATACATTGTTTTTAGCTGTATTATTCTATACCTGTATATATTGGTTACTGTATACATTGTTTACCTGTATATATTGTTTACCTGTATACATTGTTTAGCTGTATATATTGTTTACCTGTATGTATTGTTTACCTGTATGTATTGTTTAGCTGTATATATTGTTTACCTGTATGTATTGTTTACCTGTACACATTGTTTAGCTGTATATATTGTTTACCTGTATATTGTTTACCTGTATGTATTGTTTACCTGTATGTATTGTTTAGCTGTATATATTGTTTACCTGTATGTATTGTTACCTGTATGTATTGTTTACCTGTATGTATTGTTTAGCTGTGATATATTGTTTACCTGTATGTATGTTTACCTGTATGTAGGTTTACCTGTATGTATGTTTACGGCTATATATTCTATACCTGTATATATTGTTACCTGTATGTATTGTTACCTGTACACATTGTTTAGCTTGTATATATTGTTACCTGTAGATATTGTTTTACCTGTATACATTGTTTAGCGTATATATTCTATAATATGTTTACCTGTTTACATTGTTTAGCTGTATATATTCTATACTATATATATTGTTACCTGTTATGTATGTTTACCTGTATACATTGTTTGACCGTATAATATGGTTACCTGTATATATTGTTACTGTATGTATGTTTACCTGTATGTATTGTTAGCTGGATGTATTTGTACCTGTATGTATGTTTACCTGTATGTAGTGTTTAGCTGTATATATTCTATATATATGTTACCTGTATACATTGGTTAGCTGTATATATTCTATACCTGTAGATATTGTTACCTGTATGTATTGTTTACCTGTATGTATGTTTACCTGTATACATGTTTAGCTGTATATATTGTTTACCGTATATATGTTTACCTGATGTATGTTTACCTCTATATATTGTTTCCTGTATACATTGTTTAGCTGTATATATTATAACCTGTATATATGTTACCTGGTAGTACCATTGTTTACCTGTATATATGTTTACCTGTATACATTGTTTGCTGTATATATTCTAATACCTGTAATATTTACCTGTATGTATTGTATACCTGTTTAATTTTTTTACCTGTATACATTGTTTAGCTGTATATATTCTATACCTGTATATATGTTTACCTGATACATTGTTAGCTGTTTTATTTATACCGGTATACATTGTTTAGCGGTATATATCTATAAATATTGTTTACCTGTTTACATTGTTAGCTGTATATATTCTATACCTGATATATTCTATACCTGTTATATTGTTACCTGTATATATTCTATACCGTATATTGATTTAGTGTTATATTCTACTGTATATTGTTACCGTATACATGTTATAATATCATAATATTGTTTACCCTGATTACATGTTTACCTATATATATTTACTTGCACTGATACTACAGGGCCAATTACTGAAAGTAAATCAAATTTTATCTGCAAATGGTTATAATAGTAATTTATGTATGTTTTCAATACAAGGTTTGAAACATTATCACACGATGATGGGCGATAGATCTACATCTGAAAAAGGGAGGTTGGTCGCACAAATTCATGTAGATTCCATTAGAATAGATTGTGAATTTCCCCCCTCTGCAAAATAAAGGATGATCGAACTGTAATGCACCACATCCTTGGAATGTTCCTAAAGTAATTCTACTGATGGCTGTTGGTGGTCAAACACGCTCAGATCTCTACTGAGCAACTGAATCAACCCGGTGCTGTTGTCAAGGGCAAACAGGAAGTCAGTATTTCTGTTGCATTTATTTATACACAAACACAATGCTGAATGGGCAGGTTAAGGTCATTGAAATGAAAAAATACTGCCTCTCTTTTCTGAAAAGCATAGTATTGCACTGAACTTCCCCTTTAAGCAAATAACATTTGCTGTAGTGTTTGTTTCAGTTGAGGAAATCTATTAAATTGTTAATTTTCTAAAAATCTTCATCTACTTGCATATTAAAGTTATACCACCAAGAATAAGTCTTTATGTAGAAAACTAGGATTTAAATAAAACCTTACTGACTAGTGATTAAATTGTGATTTGAATCAGTTTGATTTAAATCAAATCACCCTGGATATTTAATATGGGAAATAGTATGTACACACACACACTAACCTTTACATTTATTTCCCCCCTGCCATGTATCACATTGTAACATAACTGACCCCCCATACGGACATCCTAACTATAAGTCTCATGTCATGGGCTAACTAGATTGTAAGCTCACGGGCAGGACCTTATTACCTCTTGTGGCAAAGCCCTAGCACTTCTATTTATATAAGTTATATATTATGTACTGAACTATCTATGTATTTATTACCCTTGTATGAAATTATGTTTTAATACTGTACAGCGCGCGTCCCCAAGTGGCGCTTTTTAAATACACAATACATACATACATTTATCTGCAGCTCATTGTCTTCCATGTTCACATTATTTCCCTTTCACCCCATTAGCTGTAACAGACGGGGAAGCATTTTGGACAGTTACATTGAATCTAGTTAAACGGAATTCAATCTCAATATTAATTAACTGTTCAGGATTGTACCAATCTTACCTAAATACAGGGGAGTTTTTTGTTTTTTTTAGTTGTGGGAGGTGAAATTGTTGATACTACGCTGTGATGTCATGATGATGTCACACGACTATATAAGAAGCTGCTCCTACTTAAAAAGCATTTGCATGCCACATTTTGCAGAGATGGGAGAGAGAAATTTCAAGCAACATCATCACAGCTCATTATTACCCCTTCAATGATGGACAGAGCTCACCAAAAGGTTGGGAAAACCTGCAGTGAGTATGATGAGCAAGATCTTGTGGGGTGTCATACAAGAAAATATGAAAGAGCCTACGGCACTGCTGAAGTTTGGAGAAAATATTTGGAGATTTTTCAAAGGATTTGGATGAAGATTTGACAGAAAATGGTCAGGCACGTTCACAGTGCCCAATGGCCATTTAACACAGGTCAATCTGGACCCTATCAGTCAGACCGCAGACTACCAGTCAATTAGTGGACAATAGTCTGTCAACTGAAAAAAACCTGTGGCACTGCTGATATTTCAGAGAAAACGGACCACACAGTTTTTGAAGGAAGCACGAGCAGCCAAACAGGTTCGATAGACTTTTCAACCAATTGGTCGACAATTCGACAGAAAATGTTCAGGCACACGGGACAGTCAATCTTGAACCTATCGTGCCAACCGACCGACACCAGTCAATTTAGTGGACAATAGTCTGCCAGTTGTGAAAAAACCTGTGGCACTG
The DNA here is from genome assembly GCA_019447015.1 of Hymenochirus boettgeri. Taxonomy (NCBI): domain Eukaryota; kingdom Metazoa; phylum Chordata; class Amphibia; order Anura; family Pipidae; genus Hymenochirus; species Hymenochirus boettgeri. The sequence continues at coordinate 245,562,713 of CM033471.1, forward strand.
CCGATATTTCAGAGAAACAGACCACACAGTCTTTTGAAGGAAGCACGAGCAGCCAAACAGGTTCGATAGACTTTTCAACCACCATTTGGTCGACAATTGACAGAAAATGTTCAGGCCAGTGCCACAGTCAATCTTGAACCTATCATGCCAACACAGACAGACTACCAATCAATTTACTGGACAATAGCTGTTGGATGAAAAAAGCCATGGGACTGACAAACATTTTGGCGCCTTATGAAAGCGGCACGATCGTCCAAAATTTGCCAAAAATTCAATAACATTTCCAACCGATTTGGTAGAGGAAATCAGCCATAAAAGTTCGTCAAAGAAAAAGCCCCTAAGGCACAATTAACAGGGGCGAGCTTCCCCCTATCCTCCCAACCAAAAGACTACCACTCCATTTAACTGACAATAGTGTGACCGTTGAAAAAATCGGTGTACTGCCAACATTTTGGAGCAGTTGATCACACACAGCCTATTGAAGGTGGCACGAGCGCCCAAAAATTACCTAAAGGTTCAATAACCTTTCCAACCGATTTGTAGAGATATCAGCCAAAAAGTTTCGCTCAAAGCCAAAGCGCCTAAGGCCCAATTAACACGAGACAAACTTCCCCCTATCCTCCCAACCCAAAGACTACCACTCAATTTATCTGACAATAGTCTGACAGTGAAAAAATCGGTGGCACGCCGACATTTTGAAGCAGTTGATCACACAAGCCTATTGAAGGCGGCACAATCACCCAAATTTGCTAAAGGTTCAATAACCTTTCCAACTGATTTGGTAGAGATATAGCAAAAAAGTTTGCTTAAAGCAAAAGCGCCTAAGACCCAATTAACACAAGACAAACTTCCCTTATCCTCCCAACCAAAAGACTACCACTCAATTTATCTGACAATAGTCTGATGGTTGAAAAAACCTGCGAAGGTGGCAATATTTTGGAGCAACTGAACACACAGCCTAGTAAAGGCAGCACGATCACCCAAAATTTGCCAGCAGGTTCTTTTGAAAATATTCAGGCTCAGTGCACCGTGCCAAATAAACTTGACCTTATCCATACAACTGACAGACTACCGGTCAATTTTCCAGACAATAGCCTGTTGGTTGAAAAAAACCCTGGCACTGCCAAGATTTTGGAGCGACTGACCAAGCAGCCTATTGAAGGCAGCACAATCGGCCAAAATTTGCCAGCAGGTTTAATTGAAAATTCAACTAATTTGGTTGAAAATTCATGTGAAAATGTTCAGGCTCAGTGCACAGTACCCAACAAACTTGACCCTGTCCTTACTGCTGGCAGACTACCAGTCAATTTATCTGATAATTTAGTTAAAAATTCAGCTAAAATTTTGGGTCACTCTCCCCCAGGAGGCAGGTTAAGGGTTAAGACTGGTCAATCTCGACCCTATCTTCCTGACTGACAGATTAACGGTCAATTTACCGGATAATAGTTTGTTGGTTCAAAAAAACAAAGAATTGTCCAAAAATGTTTGGTCAAATCCTAAGGCCCCATTAATAAATGATAGTCTGCCAGTCAAAACAACTTGTGATAAAGTTATGGCACAACTTATGGAGCGTTTAATGAATGTCCGGACCGAAAGTTTGTTTGGGAAAAAAAAATTGCCAATATTTCGACCAAAACATTTCACTTCCAGGTCATCGACCAGAAACCATCAGCTGACTAATGTGGGACCAGCCTTTCACCCTTCCCCCAGTATCAGCTCAGCCATAGTAATTAAGAAAGTAGTTCGGGAAAGACAAGAAAGACTTCATACTAGAGGGTGTGGTTAGCAGCAGATGTAAAAAGCAGATCTGGTAGGATCCCTATACGGCCACCTTTGCCTTATAAGAAAGACCCATCTAGGGAAGCAACATATAATAAAAGGCAGATAAAACTAGCACATTCCCGCACCCAAAAAAAAGAAATGGAAAATAAACTGGAGAGGGGCTTCATACTGGATGGGGTGAAGGTGGAAATAAGGAGCCTATCTGGACAGATCCCTTTATTTCAGCCTGTTCCTCCATCTGTAAAGCGTAAAGACACCCCATCCTGTAAGTTTGCTAGTAGAACTACCAAGTTACATGATAAGTATTCCCAGAAATTGATTCTTCCAAGTTGCTCCATAGATAATTAATCCAATCGCCAGTTAAGGTCAGGAAGGAAGCCATGTCTTTTCGCTTTTCTATGGATCATCAATTAAGTAGGTAGGAATAACGATCTAAAAATGATAATAAATTGAAAATAAATATAATCAATTAAATAAAAAGTGAATACACAATGTTCCATGTGGGATCGCTGTGGCCCGAACCGCAATGCACGATGTGTACGAACGACCATTTCAACGACTATCAGTAACTGTATGGGTACTTGGTTGGGCATCGTAGACGATCTGAGCCGGCAGATTATCAACGACGCCCAACCGATCGGCCCTTTCACTTACCGATAGTCAGCCAAAACTGGCATTTGTACACATAGTGCTTTGTGTGTGTATAGGCCCTCGGTTGGGCATCGTTGATTATCTGACCCGGCGGATAATCAACAATGCCCAACCAAATACACTTACCGATAGTCAAACAAAACGGCCATTCATACCCATGGTGTGTTGTGGGTCGGTCTACCGCAATCACACATCTAACATTGTGTATTCATTTTTTTATTTAATTGATTATATTTATTTTCTATTGGTCCAGGGATAATTAATTCGATCGCCAATTGGGGTCAGGAAGGAATTTTCTCCCCTCTGGAGCCATGTTGTCTTCAGAGGGTTTTTCGCCTTCCTCTGGATCAATAGTTAAATAGGAATAATAATACAATAAAGATAATAAATTAAAAATAAATATAATCAAATTTTTCTTCCTATGTTTAATATTCTTTGTGTTGCTTTTTATGTTGGACCAGGTCTCTGGAAAATGCTGTTGTACTGTGATATAACATGACATTATCACAATGAGTTACTTTACAAACTCTAAAAGGACCATAGGACTTTTAGGATTATTTGTAGGGAAAAGATACCAGTTATAATCTCGGTATGGTGTTGTTGTTAGTGGCAAAATCCATGCGTATCTTAAGTAAAAGTAAAATAATGTGTAACTAGGGATGTTGTGATTTTTCCACCCAAAAACTGGTTTTAATAATACGTGAGGCACAAGATGTCCCAATCTGATTTACTCACCTGGAACAAACCCTGCCAGGTTCATCATAACAGCACTGGGAACCATTTTGGCAGCTATAATAATGTACAGTTCCATCATGTCCAGACTCACTTGATCCTTATTGTTAGTCCCTTAAGGATAAACTGTATGCTTCGATGCATTTTTTTCTTTAATTGCTTTAAAGGAGTAAAGGTATGCAGCCCTCTCCTTACATCTTTTTCCTGATTTCGAGCTTTCTCTGCCTTCAGTAGCCAATGCTGGAAGGGGGCCTAACAATTCTGTCTGACCGGTAACTGTCACTCAAAACTAGATGTGAGAGAAAACATCCTCCTCCCATCCTTGATCAGCTTGATCTAGTAGCTTGTATCCTAGCAACAGGACATTTTCAAGTTTGTTTAACTGCAGAGGAGGAGGAGAGAGGTTGTAACAGACACCCACCGCCAATGACATGTGTTATGTTTAATCATGGCCCTGGGGCATCTAGGAGGCGGGCTTTTAGCCCTATCTTTGCTGTGTGATATCTAAGGGAGGGCGGCAGCACGGCTGGTAAATGGGTAAGTGATTTCAGCTCTCTTGGACATGTAATAGGGATTTTTTTTATATTGTTGTCCTTATGGCTCAGGGTATCTGCACACATGAGTGATTTATACATTAGAAAAAAAAAATCAGTTTGGGGCTAATAATTTGTACTCAGAGGGGTTTTGACATTTTCATTTGAGTTGTTTTTATCAATAAAAATATGATTAAACAGTTTAAAAACATACAAGTTCAGTAGAGATATGAGCCAATTCACATGCCTCATGGACAGTTTAATTACCCAAATGAAAAAATAAATTTGAAATAATTTGGTTAATTTTAGCATATGTCACATAGTGTTCCCATTTCTCTCTTAAAAAATAACATGACCCAGTAATGAATACCTAATCCTATGTGGTCAGTTGTAATAAGTTGGTTTTTAATAACATCACCCAATTCATGGGCAATTAAGTTAAACATGGACGGGTACCACTCAGATGTACATTCTTGTCATTCTATGGCTAAGCTGTATTTCTGTTTATCAAAAAAATAATATAAATGAAAATAAAAAATACAAGGGACAGTAAAGTTAGAAGCATTAACACATACATTCAACTTCAAACCATTCAATATAGGAATATTGTTTTTTTTATCAAGCTTTACCATATACAGTAATTTATAATTTGCCATTTAATGTTATATGTTTGTTAAAGGTTCTCATTCATCCACGTCATGGTATCTATGTGTAGTTCAGTTAGATCAACTGGACTTGTTGTTTTCTCTGAAGATGTTTCACCAGTGATCAAACTGTCTTTCTCAATTCAAGAATGACTTGTACAAGAATCTGTTGGGAATACATACCCTGGGAATGTGTCCCAATCAGCATAGGTCTTAGGGATCTCCTGAATGCAAGGTGTGATTGCATTGTAGCTAAGAGATGTTTCAAAGGTGCTTTGTACATGGCAGACAATTGGTGTCTTCAAACTTATGTCTTTCTTCCTAAGGTCCTGACCTGAGGAATTGTTCCTTCTGTCAATCAAGTGCCTTATTATCATAAACTCTTCTGAGTTTTGACCCACCTTCCCAGTGCTGCACCCATAGTGATTACTGAGCATGCTTGCCTCAAAAAAAGCTGGTCAGATGGAAGGGGAAGTGGTAAACAGAGGAGGGGGATACTGAGCCTGAGCAAAACAAGTAGATGGATGAAGCATGCAGCAACACAGTGCTATTACACATTATATATAGATTCTTTTAGTACAGTTGCCCTTACGAAAACAGGATTTGTAACTTTTTAAAACTTTAAAATCAAGTTAGATTAGTTTAAATTACAAGAGTATTGCACAGGGAATTTATCAGTAATAGTACAATTTAAATAACCTATATATACCAAATTATTTTTTTTAACAAGCCTAACACCTCAAAGGAATAGTTCAATGCAATAGTGAAACTATTCCTTCTACATTGATGAAGCCTGGGAGGTAAGGAGCTATGCTTACCTCTGTTATTTAATCGCTGTTTAGAGAGCCAGGGAACGAAGCGTCAGAAAAATCTTATACTTTCGCGCGATGCAGCGGGGCCACTCTGACAGTTCCCGATGCTTACTGGTTCTGTTCTGCTGTTAGCGCGCATTATCGGGTATCGCGCGTTTATAGCGTTAACAGAAACAGGCAGCAGTCGGGAACTGTCAGAGCGTTCTTACCTCCCATTCTTCAATCAAGTTTGGGTAGCTAGGAACGAAGCTCAGAAAATCTTACCTTTCGCGCAATCAGCGGGGAGCTGGATCAAGTGAAAGGTAAGATTTTCTGAGGCTTCGTTCCGGGTATCCAACATTGATTGAAGAACGGGAGGTAAGCATAGCTCTTAACCTCCCGGCTTCAATCAATGTAGAAAAGGAATAGTTCACTATTGCAGGAACTATCCTTTAAAAATCACTGGCAATGAACAAAAACAGGTTGAGGCACAGGATATATAAATGACACTCAAAAGTGAGCTAGGACCAAAAGTGTAATCATATAAGCATCAAACCAAAAGAAGGAAGAAGGTACCGCACCTCAAATTGAAAGATATGTACAACCCTTTATTTTAACAACAGGTGGGGATAGTGTGAACATTACAATTAAAAAGCATTAAAAAATGATATTACACTGAGATACACAAAGTCCCCTGTCCAATAAGTGCCTAGTACAGGTGCATCCTCCATCACTGAACTCACAAATACAGCAGTAGAGTAATTATAGCAGTAATGTATAAGGCCATACACTTATCTGTACTGAGTCATAGTTAGGATGCAGTCACCCAAGTTCAAGGGAGGGAGAGCCAGGACAGAGAGCAAGGAAAGGGCCTACAAGAAAAATGCTGGGACGCGTTTGCCCTATACACAGGCTTTTCAACAGCCTGGGTACACAGTGTGAGAAGAGGCGCCGTTATTTCAAACAGTGTCGGCCGTCGCGATTATATCGCATTGGCGCACACAGATGACGTCTGTGACGTTCTCGGCGGGTTAATCCAAACACGCGCACAAGAGCAGTCAGGTGGCCAATCAGCGTTGGGAACAGGGAAAGATAAGTCACAAGCGGGTCACACCACCTAAAGCGGACCAATCAAAAAACAGAATAAAAAGCACAGAATCACAGTTCACAATAAACAAGTAGATAGTTCAAATAGCCAGCATAGGGAAATTTCTATATACAGCAAAGGGAAGTTACACAAAGCTATGCAGATAAATAATATGCACAAATACACTATTGCACTATATTGTATTGAGCACAATATACTATTTTTTATTTATTTGTTAAGGGTATCTCACTGATAAAAGTCACCTGGGGTTGTAAAGGATAGATATGTGTAAGGGGATATGTACCTGCAGTATCCTGTGGTCTTTCGGCAGTAGTTTAGAAGAAATCCAATGAGTTTTCCCCCAGAACGCTGTGGATGGGCAGGGTCCGCCCATCTTTCAGTGACTGCCTGTCTGGGGAAATGTCCGATGCGCGTTTTCCTTTAGTGCACTGCGCAGAACGTGAGAGGATCCGTGGGACTGCTGTCTGTGTGATGACTGGTTGGTCGAACACACACACACACACAACAGGGGAAGACACACCCCAGGAACCTGCACAACTTTCCCATGTGCTTGCAATTCAAACGACAGGGAATTCTGGGGAAAAAAGGTAGGGAGACAGTTGGGGGATGGTTGTGTACTTTAAAATGAACCAAAAATGCTTTTTCTCAGTGGAGATACCCTTTAAGGTAGAAAAGTCTGGTGGAAATAGCGTCAATATAAGGGAATAGTAACCCATTCCAATATAATAAGTTCCTATATATAGCTAGGGAAAAGTTCACAGAGCATATAAGGTAAGTATACAATGCACCAAATTTGTTGAGGTAGATAAGTCAGATGAAATTAGCGGCAAATGTACGGGAATAGGAGCCCATATCCAAAAGTGATCAGTCTCCTATATACAGCAAGAAAAAGTTCTCAGCATATACAGGTACATATACTATTGCACAAATTATACACATAGGTATCCAAAGATGATCAGTGCATCAGTAATGAGGTTATGCCATATCATATCAGTGCAAAGAATAATATAAGCCACAAATTTCATAAGGGCATCCAGTAAATAATAGTGATGCAAGATAAGTAATCATAAGGCATCCAAAGTACATGATAGTGATGCAAATCGAAACTCCATCCCATAGAGGGTAGCAGCGAACAAATAGAACAAATGGTAATATGTAGATATAGGGATTCCAATGGAAGGGGTCAAAAGAAAAACTGTGGGGTTATAGCAGGTGATAATTCTCCAAGTCAAGGAGGTTTGATAATTAAAAATAATGATCCGTTGTTATCCACATAATAGTCCAGAAGTATCCTAAGGTCAGTGTGAGGAAAGGAAAACCGGCGCATCTTCTCAGTCTCCAAATAGAACAAGGTACAAAGGTGCACAGGTATGAGTACTGTAGTCGATGGTTCAGTGAGTGGGGCCCCACTTTTGGTGCATATGTCCAATATACATCCATGACTCTGGATAATGGAAAATCTAGATTGTGAATCTGTCAGAACGGGTAAAATACAGTTCCAAAGGTAATAAACATAATTCAGGTGACAATAAGGGTAAGTAGAAGTCATATGGTTGAATACAGCAGTCTCAAATGAAAGGTGTAAAGTCAAGAGACGGTTAAGTCCACATAGAAATAATCCACCTACTCTCGTGGAACAGAAGATTTGTCCAGGTCACCCCCTCGCAAGTTCACAGAGACCCTCTCTAAACCAAAGGCTTTCAAGTCCTTATAGGACCCCCATGTGTGGTCAGGAAGTGGTGTGCAATGGTCGTCAAGGTAACGTTCAAGTCTACGTACCTGAGCCAGTCTAATGTCAGAAATATGTTTTGCCAACCTGTGTTTAAATTTCTGGCAAGTTTACCCAACGTTAAAAGGCCATTGGGGCATTGGATAACATAGACTAGATTATTGGTTATGGGGAAAACTGTTACGGCCATTTGAATCCCGTACCTCGGTAGTTTGAGCATGAATTGGCAAAAGGTACAACATCCACATGGGAAGGTCCCTTTAAGTCTGGTTGCCCCAGATATGGGTGCTGTCAGACCTGATGTTAGGCTCAGAGTCAAAATTGTCCGCCAAGCTTTACTTTTCTAGCCGTGAGGAGGGCTTATTTGTAATGAAGCGGACAACATAATTTACATTTGTGAATGATATGCCACGATTTTCCCAGTGCAATCCTAAAGCATCCCATTCCCTGCCAAAGGCCGTGATTGTACCTAATCACCCTAGTGGTCAGCATTTGAATATTTAGGTTGGAGTAACTCATTTTGGGAAAGATGTCCAGGCTTAGTGCGTTCACGTAAACAAAACCCCTGGCATGGAACCTATCTGATAGTTCCTTGGAGTCCTCTTATAGTCGGCATCAAGGAGAACAATTTCTCCTAAGTTCTAAGAACTGGCCTTAGGGATGGATTCTTAAGTGGTAAAGGATGGGCCACTGTTAAAGTGTATCAATGAGTTGGTCATGTTGGCTTGCGATACAGGGAGGGTATAAGTTTGTTACCCTGTAAGGCTGACTATGACATCAAGGAATTCCACACTAGTGGAAGAGATGTTGTATGTGAGGAAAATGTTAAGGATATGTTGTTAAGGATCCCAATAAAGTCACATAGAAGCTGTCTGGTACCGCTCCAAAGAAAAAAGGCATCATCTATGTAGCAAACCAGACCGCCACATAGGATGTGAGGCACAGAGATCCTCGGTAAAGACGTGTCCCTCTCCCACCAACACCAAGAACAGGTTGGCGTATGAGGGAGCGCATCGAGCACCCATAGCAGTGCCCTTCTGTTGCACATAGTATCGCCGGTCAAAGAGGAAATAATGTGCTCTAAATGAATTCGAGTAGACTCAATATGAATCCATGTTCCTGTAAGACCGCACTTCTCCATTTGTAGAAAATAGATGACAGCATGTAAGCCAGCTTCATGTGAGATGTTGGTATAAACTGACCCATGTTGCATGTCACCAATAGGCACCCTGATGGTACATCAATGCCATTTATTTTAAAGATAAAATCATTAGCATCCCTAAGGTAGGAGTCCAAGGCATTGACATGCGACTGGAGATGCCCATCCACAAATATACAGGGTTGTTCATTAAGTCCCCCAATGCCCGAGATAATGGGCCTACCTGGTGTGTTCTCTGATGGTTTTGTGGACTTTAGGTAGTAAATAAAGCATGGGGGTCACTGGATGATTGGCTAGTAATAACGTTGCCTCTCTAGGTGTTATCAGTCTTCTTCCTGTGCATCATCAAGTAAATGTAGGAGTTTCTTGCGAAACAATTGTAAGGAAGGGAGCAGTTTGTTAATGTCAGTATTAGATAGCTGTCTGGCTGCCTCATTCCTATAAAGGTCGTCGGGCCAGAGTACTTATATTACCCCCTTTGTCAGATGGTTTGATGATTACATTACCCCAGCTTTCAATGTCTTTCAAGGCCTCCCATTCACATTGGTCAAATTGTAACCACCACGAGAGTCCGCACACATTTTTCAATTCCCAGAAGTGTATTCCGATATAAAAGATATTGATACTGGGGTAGTCCGACAAGGGAGGACAGAATGTAGACTTAGGCTTGAACTTACTATCCTCCGACTGGGTGTGTCCTGTAGCAATGATTGAAGTACTTCAAGATTTTTGTCGTCTTCCGAATGGAAGAACGCCTTAAGAGCGAGTTTCCTACAAAAAAGGTCTTTGGTAGCTGTACATTTATCTACCCCTCTGGTTGGACAGAAAGAGAGGACCCCTGGATAATACCGCTTTTGTAAGGGTTGTAAGTTCCCTTGTCCTGCAGTGTGTCCAAAGACTGCGTCCCATTTGAATCCCAGGTGTGCGTTCTAAGGCGTGAGAGTGGGGGGCAAGTGTGGGGTTCTTCCACAATAGTGTCCATTATATGTTTTTCTCTTGCCCCTCCTGATCTTAGTCTGCAGGGCGATAGGTCTTAAAAAGAACTTCCTTCGCTGTCAGTGGTGTCAGTGTCTACGTGTGTGGTGTTTGCACCCTAAGGGGGTCTTCACGTTTGGCCTTAGTTATACCAGGGAGCCGTCGTATTTGTGTACGAGTATTACCCTTATGGCTCCACCTAAAGATGTTGACTGTTGGTAATCCTTTTGATCTCAGTGTAAATATCGTTTTTATGCTTTTAATTGTAGTGTTCACACTATAGCCCAGCTGTGTTAAAATAAAGGTTTGACTATCTTTTTAATTGAGTGCGGTACCTACTTCCTTTTTTGGTTTGATACCTTAAAAATCACTGACATGTGCATCAAGAACCTTTCAAGTGTGTAAAAACCCCATGCAAATAGGGTTTTAACCAGTGTTATACACTTATTGTATGGTGTACAATTGCAGCGCTCCCTATACAATGCCCCTTAAAACAAACTGGGTATCATAAGGGGCCACAAAGGTAGCGCAAAGCTACGTGTCTTACCTTTCCTCAATACTGTCCATATTTCTGTCTTGTGGAAAGGTAAGACGTGGTTTTCACTATTTAATCTCCCGTACTTTGGATTAGCACATGGAAGATTACAAGATTTATGTCTAATTACAATTATATTTGCATATTACAAAATATTTGTTTTAAAAGTTTTGTTTTAATAAAGAGCAAACTTTTGTTTTTTAAATTTGTTAGTCATTTTTTTTTACATTTGTGTGCTTGTTTACAAAATAAGACTCGTTAATGAAATAGAACAAAAGGCTTTCCATTAAAACTGATGTGCATAGATTACATTTAACAGTATAATACAAGGATGAGGAGCACATCCAATTAGGCTAATTTACAACTACATTTAGCGGAAGTGCTACTGATCTGGTCAAACATTTATACATACATAGAAAATATAATCAATGCACATTCCTAGGCCCCATGCAATATATATTATCTGCACACTGGCATACATTATAAACAAAGGGGTTTAGTATACATTACGTGATCACATGAATGAAAAGCTTCCAACACGTCAAGGTAACCCCAGTCTGGATGTTTACGTTATTGTTTACCTGTATACATTGTTACTGTATATATTGTTTACCTGTATACATTGTTTAGCTGTATATATTCTATACCGTATTGTTTACCTGTATACTTGTTTAGCTGTATTATTCTATACCTGTATATATGTTTACCTGTATACATTGTTACCTGTATATATTGTACTGTATACATTGTTTAGCTGTATATATGTTTACCTGTATGTATTGTTTACCTGTATGTATTGTTTAGCGGATATATTGTTTACCTGTATGTATGTTACTGTAACATTTAGCTGATATAGTTTTCCTGTATATATTGTTTACCTGTAGTATTGTTACCTGTATGTATTGTTTAGCTGTATATATTGTTTACCTGTATGTATTGTTTACTGTATGTATTGTTTACCTGTATGTATTGTTTGCTGTGTATATATTGTTACATGTAGTATTGTTTACCGTATGTTTGTTTACTGGTTGTATGTTTACCGTATATATTCTATACCTGTATATATTGTTACCTGTATGTATGTTTACCTGTACCACATTGTTTAGCTTGTATATATGTTACCTGTATATATGTTTTACCTGTATACATTGTTAGATGGTATATATTCTATAATATTGTTTACCTGGATACATTGTTTAGCTGTATATATTTCTATACCTATATATATTGTTTACCTGTATGTATTTGTTTACCTGTATACATTGTTTACCTGTATATATTGGACCTGGATAATTGTTTACTGTATGTATTGTTACCTGTAGTGTAGGATTTAGCTGTATGTATTGTTACCTGTATGTATTGTTTACCTGTATGTATTGTTTAGCTGTATATATTCTATATATATTGTTTACCTGTATACATTGTTTGCTGTATATATTCTATACCTGTATATATGTGTTCACCTGTATGTATTGTGTTACCTGTATGTATGTTTACCTGTATACATGTTTAGCTGTATAATTGTTTACCATATATATATTGACCTGTATGTATTGTTTACCTTATTATTGTTTACCTGTATACATGTTTAGCTGTATATATCTTTATACATGTATATATGTTTACCGATACATTGTTTACCTGTATATATGTGTTCCTGATACATGTTTAGCTGTATATATTCAACCGTAATATTGTTACCTGTATGTATGTATACCTGTTAATTTTTTACCTGTATACATTGTTTAGCTGTATATATTCTATACCTTATATATTGTTTACCTGTATACATTGTTTAGCTGTAATATTTTCTATACCTGTATACATTGTTTAGCGGTATATATTTCTATAAATATTGTTTACCTGTTTACATTGTTTAGCTGTTATATTCTATACCTGTATATATTCTATACCTGATATATATGGTTTACCTGTATATATTCTATACCTGTATACATTGTTTAGGCTGTATATTTCTATACCTGTATATATTGTTTACCTGTATACATTGTTAGCGTATATATTCTATAATATTGTTTACCTGTTACATTGTTTACCTATATATTTTACTTGCACTGATACTCAAGGGCCATACTGAAAGTAAATCAAATTTTTATCGCAAATGGTTATATATAGGGTTATGTTTATGTTTTCAATACAAGGTTGAAAAACATTATCACACGATGATGGGCGATAGATCTACATCTGAAAAAGGGAGCTTTGGTCGCAAATTCATGTCAGATTCCATTAGAAATGATTGTGAATTTCCCCCCTCTGCAAATATAAAGGAATGATCGAACTGTAATGCACACATCCTTGGAATGGTCCTAAAGTAATTCTACTGATTGGCTGTGGGTGGGTCAAAACACGCTCAGATCTCTACTGAGCAACTGAATCAAACCCAGGTGCTGTGTCAAGGGCAAAACAGGAAGTCAGTATTTCTGTTGCATTTATTTATACACAAACACAATGCTGATGGGGCAGGTGTAAGGTCATTTGAAATGAAAAAATACTGCTCTTTTTTTCTGAAAAGCATATGTATTGCATGAACTTCCCCTTTAAGCAAATAACATTGCTGTAGTGTATTGTTTCAGTTGAGGAAATCTATTAAATTGTTAATTTTCTAAAAATCTTCATCTACTTGCATATTAAAGTTATACCACCAAGAATAAGTCTTTATGTAGAAAACTAGGAATTTAAATAAAACCTTACTGACTAGTGATTAAATTGTGATTTGAATCAGTTGATTTAAATCAATCCCCTGGCATATTTAATATGGGAAATAGTATGTACACAACACACTAACCTTTACTTATTTCCCCCCTGCCATGTATCAAATTGTAACATAACTGACCCCCCATACAGGACATCCTAACTTAAGTCTCATGTCAATGGGCTAACTAGATTGTAAGCTCTACGGGGCAGGGACCTTTACCTCTGTGGCAAAGCCCTAGACACTTCTATTTTATAATTATATATTATGTACTGAACTATCTAGTATTTATTACCCTTGTATGAATTATGTATTTAATACTGTACAGCGCTGCGTCCCCAAGTGGCGCTTTATAATACACATATACATACATACATTTATCTGCAGCTCATGTCTCTCCATGTTCACATTATTTCCCTTTCACCCCATTAGCTGTAACAGACGGGGAAGCATTTTGGACAGTTACATGAAATCTAGTTAAACGGAATTCAATCTCAATATTAATTAACTGTTCAGGATTGTACCATTCTTACCTAAATACAGGGAGTTTTTGTTTTTTTTAGTTGTGGGAGGGTGAGTGATGAAATTTGATACTACGCTGTGATGTCATTGATGATGTCACACAGACTATATAAGAAGCTGCTCTACTTCAAAAAGCATTTGCCAGGCCAACATTTTGCAGAGATGGGAGAGAGAAATTTCAAGCAACATATCACAGCTCATTATTACCCCTCAATGATGGACAGAGCTCACCAAAAGGTGGGAAAACCTGCAGGAGTATGATGAGCAAGATCTTGTGGGGTGTCATAAAAGAAAATATGAAAGGCCTACGGCACTGCTGAAGTTTGGGAGAAAATATTTGGAGAAATTTTTCAAAGGATTTGGATGAAGATTTGACAGAGAAAATGGTCAGGCACAGTTCACAGTGCCCAATGGCCATTTAACACAGGTCAATCTGGACCCTATCAGTCAGACCGACAGATACCAGTCAATTTAGTGGACAATAGTCTGTCAACTGAAAAAAACCTGTGGCACTGCGATATTTCAGAGGAAAACGGACCACACAGTCTTTATGAAGGAAGCACGACGCAGCCAAACAGGTTCGATAGACTTTTCAACCAATTTGGTCGACAATTCGACAGAAAATGTTCAGGCCACAGTGGACAGTCAATCTTGAACCTATCGTGCCAACCGACCGACTACCAGTCAATTTTGTGGACAATAGTCTGCCAGTTGAAAAAAACTGTGGCACTGCCGATATTTCAGAGAAACAGACCACACAGTCTTTGAAGGAAGCACGAGCAGCCAAACAGGTTCGATAGACTTTTCAACCAATTTGGTCGACAATTTGACAGAAAATGTTCAGGCACGTGCACAGTCAATCTTGAACCTATCATGCCAACCGACAGACTACCAATCAATTTACTGGACAATAGTCTGTTGGATGAAAAAAGCCATGGGACTGACACATTTTGGGCCTATTGAAAGCGGCACGATCGTCCAAAATTTGCCAAAAAATTCAATAACATTTCCAACCGATTGGTAGAGAAATCAGCCATAAAAGTTCGGTCAAAGAAAAAAAGCCCCTAAGGCACAATTAACAGGGGCCGAGCTTCCCCCTATCCTCCCAACCAAGACACTCACCAATTATCTGACAATAGTGTGACCGTTGAAAAAATCGGTGACTGCCAACATTTTGGAGCAGTTGATCACACAAGCCTATTGAAGGTGGCACGAGCGCCCAAAAATACCTAAAGGTTCAATAACCTTTCCAACCGATTTGTAGAGATATCAGCCAAAAAGTTTCGCTCAAAGCAAAAGCGCCTAAGGCCCAATTAAACGAGACAAACTTCCCCCTATCCTCCCAACCAAAGACTACCACTCAATTTATCTGACAATAGTCTGACAGTTAAAAAATCGGTGGCACTGCCGACATTTTGAAGCAGTTGATCACACAGCCTATTGAAGGCGGCACAATCACCCAAAATTTGCCCTAAAGGTCAATAACCTTTCCAACTGATTTGGTAGAGATATCAGCCAAAAAGGTTTGCTTAAAGCAAAAAGCGCCTAAGACCCAATTAACACAAGACAAACTTCCCCTTATCCTCCCAACCAAAAGACTACCACTCAATTACTGACAATAGTCTGATGGTTGAAAAAAACCTGCGAAGGTGGGCAATATTTTGAGCAACTGAAACACAGCCTAGTAAAGGCAGCACGATCACCCAAAAAATTTGCCAGCAGGTTCTTTTGAAAATATTCAGGCTCAGTGCACCGTGCCAAATAAACTTGACCTTATCCATACAACTGACAGAGATACCGGTCAATTTTCCAGACAATAGCCTGTTGGTTGAAAAAAACCCTGGCACTGCCAAGATTTTGGAGCGACTGACCAAGCAGCCTATTGAAGGCAGCACAATCGGCCAAAATTGCCAGCAGGTTTAATTGAAAATTCAACTAATTTGGTTTGAAAATTCATGTGAAAATGTTCAGGCTCAGTGCACAGTACCCAACAAACTTGACCCTGTCCTTACTGCTGGCAGACTACCAGTCAATTTATCTGATAATTTAGTTAAAAATTCAGCTAAAAATTTTGGGTCACTCTCCCCAATGGTTAGAGGCAGGTTAAGATGGTCAATCTCGACCCTATCTTCCTGACTGACAGATACCGGTCAATTACCGGATATAGTCTGTTGGTTCAAAAAAACAAAGAATTGTCCAAAAATGTTTGGTCAACATCCTAAGGCCCCATTAATAAATGATAGTCTGCCAGTCAAAACAACTTGTGATAAAGTTATGGCACAACTTATGGAGCTGTTTAATGAATGTCCGGACCGAAAGTTTGTTTGGGAAAAAAAAATTGCCAATATTTCGACCAAAACATTTCACTTCCAGGTCATTCGACACAGAACCATCAGCTGACTAATGCTGGAACCAGCCTTTCACCCTTCCCCCAGTATCAGCTCAGCCAGTAAGTAATAAGAAAGTAGTTCGGGAAGACAAGAAAAGACTTCATACTAGAGGGGTGGTTGGTAGCAGCAGATGTAAAAAGCAGATCTGGTAGGATCCCTATACGGCCACCTTTGCCTTATAAGAAAGACCCATCTAGGGAAGCAACATATAATAAAAAGGCAGATAAAAACTAGCACATTCCCGCACCCAAAAAAGAAAAGAAATGGAAATAAAACTGGAGAGGGGCTTCATACTGGATGGGGTGAAGGTGGGGAATAAGGAGCCTATCTGGACAGATCCCTTTATTTCAGCCTGTTCCTCCATCTGTAAAGGTGTAAAGACACCCCATCCTGTAAGTTTGCTAGTAGAACTACCAGTTACATGATAAGTATTCCCAGAAATTGATTCTTCAAGTTGCTCCATAGATAATTAATCCCAATCGCCAGTTAAGGTCAGGAAGGAAGCCATGTCTTTCGCTGTTTTTATGGATCATCAATTAAGTAGGTAGGAATAACGATCTAAAAATGATAATAAATTGAAAATAAATATAATCAATTAAATAAAAAGTGAATACACAATGTTCCATGTGGGATCGCTGTGGCCCGAACCGCAATGCACGATGGTGTACGAACGACCATTTCAACGACTATCAGTAACTGTATGGGTACTTGGTTGGGCATCAGTAGACGATCTGAGCCGGCAGATTATCAACGACGCCCCAACCGATCGGCCCTTTCACTTACCGATAGTCAGCCAAAACTGGCATTTGTACACATAGTGCTTTGTGTGTGTATAGGCCTCGGTTGGGCATCGGTGATTATCTGACCCGGCGGATAATCAACAATGCCAACCAAATACACTTACCGATAGTCAAACAAAACGGCCATTCATACCCATGGTGGTTGGTGGGTCGGGTCTACCGCAATCACACATCTACATTGGTGTATTCATTTTTTTATTTAATTATTAATTTATTTTCTATTGGTCCAGGGATAATAATTCAGATAGCAATTGGGGTCAGGAAGGAATTTTCTCCTCTGGAGCCATGTTGTCTTCAGAGGGTTTTTCGCCTTCTCTGGATCAATAGTAAAGTAGAATTTAAAAAAACAATATAAAAAAAATTTTTATTCTATTTGGTGTGTCTGAATTTTTCTTTCTATTATATTTCTTTGCTTGAATGGGAAATATGGAAAATCGTTTCCCTTTAATAGAAATGTTACTTCTGGCCCTTATGATATGAATATGGGGCATACAGTAATAACACAGATGGTATTAAGGTTATCCCACATATAAAAACATCATCCAATCCTCTTGCTTATAACCGTCCCATGGCACACGGTATAAGAAACTTTGCTCTTCTATGAATAATACCCCAAAGCATGCCAATCTGATCTTGCTGGCATTGCACTGCTCTTTATACTAGGGGTGGATATGTAATGCTGCATAAAAAGCTATTGCTGGAGTAATTCTATTCAATAAGTTACGTGGCTTAGGGGTTTGCCCAGTCTGCCGTATACGCATAACAAATGGGTTAATTAGCAGAATTCATGTATATACTTCTCATGGTGGTCCGAATAATAATACAATAAAGATAATAAATTAAAAATAAATATAATCAATAAAAATTTTTTTTATTCTATTTGGTGTCTGAATTTTTCTTTCTATTATATTTTTCTTTGCTTGAATGGCCATATTTCCCATTCAGCAAAGAAAATAATAGAACAAAAATTCAGACACCAAATAGAATAAAAAAAATTTTTATTGATTATATTTATTTTTAATTTATTATCTTTATTGTATTATATTCCTATTTAACTATTGATCCAGAGAAGGCGAAAAACCCTCTGAAGACAACATGGCTCCAAGGAGAAAATTCCTTCCTGACCCCAATTGCTATCGAATTATTATCCCTGGACCAATAGAAAATAAATTAATAATTAAATAAAAAAATGAATACACCAATGTATGATGTGTGATTGCGGTAGACCCGACCCACCAACCACCATGGGTATGAATGGCCGTTTTGTTTGACTATCGGTAAGTGTATTTGGTTGGCATTGTTGATTATCCGCCGGGTCAGATAATCACGATGCCCAACCGAGGCCTATACACACACAAAGCACTAATGTGTACAAATGCCAGTTTTGGCTGACTATCGGTAAGTGAAAGGGCCGATCGGTTGGGGGCGTCGTTGATAATCTGCCGGCTCAGATCGTCTACGATGCCCAACCAAGTACCCATACAGTTACTGATAGTCGTTGAAATGGTCGTTCGTACACCATCGTGCATTGCGGTTCGGGCCACAGCGATCCCACATGGAACATTGTGTATTCACTTTTTATTTAATTGATTATATTTATTTTCAATTTATTATCATTTTTAGATCGTTATTCCTACCTACTTAATTGATGATCCATAAAAACAGCGAAAGACATGGCTTCCTTCCTGACCTTAACTGGCGATTGGGATTAATTATCTATGGAGCAACTTGAAGAATCAATTTCTGGGAATACTTATCATGTAACTGGTAGTTCTACTAGCAAACTTACAGGATGGGGTGTCTTTACACGCTTTACAGATGGAGGAACAGGCTGAAATAAAGGGATCTGTCCAGATAGGCTCCTTATTCCCCACCTTCACCCCATCCAGTATGAAGCCCCTCTCCAGTTTTATTTCCATTTCTTTTCTTTTTTGGGTGCGGGAATGTGCTAGTTTTTATCTGCCTTTTTATTATATGTTGCTTCCCTAGATGGGTCTTTCTTATAAGGCAAAGGTGGCCGTATAGGGATCCTACCAGATCTGCTTTTTACATCTGCTGCTACCAACCACCCCTCTAGTATGAAGTCTTTTCTTGTCTTCCCGAACTACTTTCTTATTACTTACTGCTGAGCTGATACTGGGGGAAGGGTGAAAGGCTGGTTCCAGCATTAGTCAGCTGATGGTTCTGGTCGAATGACCTGGAAGTGAAATGTTTTGGTCGAAATATTGGCAATTTTTTTTTCCCCAAACAAACATTTCGGTCCGGACATTCATTAAACAGCTCCATAAGTTGTGCCATAACTTTATCACAAGTTGTTTTGACTGGCAGACTATCATTTATTAATGGGGCCTTAGGATGTTGACCAAACATTTTTGACAATTCTTTGTTTTTTTGAACCAACAGACTATATCCGGTAATTGACCGGTATCTGTCAGTCAGGAAGATAGGGTCGAGATTGACCATCTTAACCTGCCTCTAACCATTGGGGAGAGTGACCCAAAATTTTTAGCTGAATTTTTAACTAAATTATCAGATAAATTGACTGGTAGTCTGCCAGCAGTAAGGACAGGGTCAAGTTTGTTGGGTACTGTGCACTGAGCCTGAACATTTTCACATGAATTTTCAAACCAAATTAGTTGAATTTTCAATTAAACCTGCTGGCAATTTTGGCCGATTGTGCTGCCTTCAATAGGCTGCTTGGTCAGTCGCTCCAAAATCTTGGCAGTGCCAGGGTTTTTTTCAACCAACAGGCTATTGTCTGGAAAATTGACCGGTATCTCTGTCAGTTGTATGGATAAGGTCAAGTTTATTTGGCACGGTGCACTGAGCCTGAATATTTTCAAAAGAACCTGCTGGCAAATTTTTTGGGTGATCGTGCTGCCTTTACTAGGCTGTGTGTTCAGTTGCTCAAAATATTGCCCACCTTCGCAGGTTTTTTTCAACCATCAGACTATTGTCAGTAATTGAGTGGTAGTCTTTTGGTTGGGAGGATAAGGGGAAGTTTGTCTTGTGTTAATTGGGTCTTAGGCGCTTTTTGCTTTAAGCAAACCTTTTTGGCTGATATCTCTACCAAATCAGTTGGAAAGGTTATTGACCTTTAGGGCAAATTTTGGGTGATTGTGCCGCCTTCAATAGGCTGTGTGATCAACTGCTTCAAAATGTCGGCAGTGCCACCGATTTTTTAACTGTCAGACTATTGTCAGATAAATTGAGTGGTAGTCTTTGGTTGGGAGGATAGGGGGAAGTTTGTCTCGTTTAATTGGGCCTTAGGCGCTTTTGCTTTGAGCGAAACTTTTTGGCTGATATCTCTACAAATCGGTTGGAAAGGTTATTGAACCTTTAGGTAATTTTTGGGCGCTCGTGCCACCTTCAATAGGCTTGTGTGATCAACTGCTCCAAAATGTTGGCAGTCACCGATTTTTTCAACGGTCACACTATTGTCAGATAATTGGTGAGTGTCTTGGTTGGGAGGATAGGGGGAAGCTCGGCCCCTGTTAATTGTGCCTTAGGGGCTTTTTTTCTTTGACCGAACTTTTATGGCTGATTTCTCTACCAATCGGTTGGAAATGTTATTGAATTTTTTGGCAAATTTTGGACGATCGTGCCGCTTTCAATGGCCCAAAATGTGTCAGTCCCATGGCTTTTTTCATCCAACAGACTATTGTCCAGTAAATTGATTGGTAGTCTGTCGGTTGGCATGATAGGTTCAAGATTGACTGTGCACGTGCCTGAACATTTTCTGTCAAATTGTCGACCAAATTGGTTGAAAAGTCTATCGAACCTGTTTGGCTGCTCGTGCTTCCTTCAAAGACTGTGTGGTCTGTTTCTCTGAAATATCGGCAGTGCCACAGTTTTTTTCAACTGGCAGACTATTGTCCACAAAATTGACTGGTAGTCGGTCGGTTGGCACGATAGGTTCAAGATTGACTGTCCACTGTGGCCTGAACATTTTCTGTCGAATTGTCGACCAAATTGGTTGAAAAGTCTATCGAACCTGTTTGGCTGCGTCGTGCTTCCTTCATAAAGACTGTGTGGTCCGTTTTCCTCTGAAATATCGCAGTGCCACAGGTTTTTTTCAGTTGACAGACTATTGTCCACTAAATTGACTGGTATCTGTCGGTCTGACTGATAGGGTCCAGATTGACCTGTGTTAAATGGCCATTGGGCACTGTGAACTGTGCCTGACCATTTTCTCTGTCAAATCTTCATCCAAATCCTTTGAAAAATTTCTCCAAATATTTTCTCCCAAACTTCAGCAGTGCCGTAGGCCTTTCATATTTTCTTTTATGACACCCCACAAGATCTTGCTCATCATACTCCTGCAGGTTTTCCCACCTTTTGGTGAGCTCTGTCCATCATTGAGGGGTAATAATGAGCTGTGATATGTTGCTTGAAATTTCTCTCTCCCATCTCTGCAAAATGTTGGCCTGGCAAATGCTTTTTGAAGTAGAGCAGCTTCTTATATAGTCTGTGTGACATCATCAATGACATCACAGCGTAGTATCAAATTTCATCACTCACCCTCCCACAACTAAAAAAAACAAAAACTCCCTGTATTTAGGTAAGAATGGTACAATCCTGAACAGTTAATTAATATTGAGATTGAATTCCGTTTAACTAGATTTCATGTAACTGTCCAAAATGCTTCCCCGTCTGTTACAGCTAATGGGGTGAAAGGGAAATAATGTGAACATGGAGAGACATGAGCTGCAGATAAATGTATGTATGTATATGTGTATTATAAAGCGCCACTTGGGGACGCAGCGCTGTACAGTATTAAATACATAATTCATACAAGGGTAATAAATACTAGATAGTTCAGTACATAATATATAATTATAAAATAGAAGTGTCTAGGGCTTTGCCACAGAGGTAAAGGTCCCTGCCCCGTAGAGCTTACAATCTAGTTAGCCCATTGACATGAGACTTAAGTTAGGATGTCCTGTATGGGGGGGTCAGTTATGTTACAATTTGATACATGGCAGGGGGGAAATAAGTAAAGGTTAGTGTGTTGTGTACATACTATTTCCCATATTAAATATGCCAGGGGATTGATTTAAATCAACTGATTCAAATCACAATTTAATCACTAGTCAGTAAGGTTTTATTTAAATTCCTAGTTTTCTACATAAAGACTTATTCTTGGTGGTATAACTTTAATATGCAAGTAGATGAAGATTTTTAGAAAATTAACAATTTAATAGATTTCCTCAACTGAAACAATACACTACAGCAATGTTATTTGCTTAAAGGGGAAGTTCATGCAATACATATGCTTTTCAGAAAAAAAGAGCAGTATTTTTTCATTTCAAATGACCTTACACCTGCCCCATCAGCATTGTGTTTGTGTATAAATAAATGCAACAGAAATACTGACTTCCTGTTTTGCCCTTGACACAGCACCTGGGTTTGATTCAGTTGCTCAGTAGAGATCTGAGCGTGTTTTGACCCACCCACAGCCAATCAGTAGAATTACTTTAGGACCATTCCAAGGATGTGTGCATTACAGTTCGATCATTCCTTTATTTTGCAGAGGGGGGAAATTCACAATCATTTCTAATGGAATCTGACATGAATTTGCGACCAAACGCTCCCTTTTTCAGATGTGATCTATCGCCCATCATCGTGTGATAATGTTTTTCAACCTTGTATTGAAAACATAAACATAACCCTATATATAACCATTTGCGATAAAAATTTGATTTACTTTCAGTATGGCCCTTGAGTATCAGTGCAAGTAAAATATATAGGTAAACAATGTAACAGGTAAACAATATTATAGAATATATACGCTAACAATGTATACAGGTAAACAATATATACAGGTATAGAAATATACAGCCTAAACAATGTATACAGGTATAGAATATATACAGGTAAACCATATATATCAGGTATAGAATATATACAGGTATAGAATATAACAGCTAAACAATGTAAACAGGTAAACAATATTTATAGAAATATATACCGCTAAACAATGTATACAGGTATAGAAAATATTACAGCTAAACAATGTATACAGGTAAACAATATATAAGGTATAGAATATATACAGCTAAACAATGTATACAGGTAAAAAATTAACAGGTATACATACATACAGGTAACAATATTACGGTTGAATATATACAGCTAAACATGTATCAGGTAACACATATATACAGGTAAACAATGTATCAGGTAAACATATATACATGTATAAAGATATATACAGCTAAACATGTATACAGGTAAACAATAATAAGGTAAACAATACATACAGGTCAATAATATATGGTAAACAATTATACAGCTAAACATGTATACAGGTAAACATACATACAGGTAACACAATACATACAGGTGAACACATATATACAGGTATAGAATATATACAGCAAACAATGTATACAGGTAAACAATATATATAGAATATATACAGCTAAACAATACATACAGGTAAACAATACATACAGGTAACAATACATACAGCTAAATCCTACACTACAGGTAACAATACATACAGTAAACAATTATCACAGGTCCAATATATACAGGTAAACAATGTATACAGGTAAACAAATACATACAGGTAAACAATATATATAGGTATAGAAATATATACAGCTAAACAATGTATCCAGGTAAACAATATTATAGAATATATACCATCTAACAATGTATACAGGTAAAACATATATACAGGTAACATATATACAAGCTAAACAATGTGTACAGGTAAACATACATACAGGTAACAATATATACAGGTATAGAATATATACGGTAAACATACAACCAGTAAACAAACATACGGTAAACAATACTACATGTAACAATATATACACAGCAAACAATACATACAGGTAAACAATACATACAGTAAACAATACATACAGGTAAACAATATATACAGCTAAACAATACATACAGGTAACAATACTACAGGTAAACAATATATACAGGAAAACTATATCAGCTAAATGTGTACAGTAACATACATACAGGTAAACAATATATCCGCTAAACAATACATACAGGTAAACAATACATACAGGTAAACATATATACAGCTAAACAATGTATACAGTACAATATATACAGGTAACAATGTATACAGGTAAACATATATACAGGTATAGAATAATACAGCTAAACAAGTATACAGGTAAACAATACAGGTATAGAATATATACAGCTAAACAATGTATACAGGTAAACAATATATACAGTAACAATGTATACAGGTAAACAATAACGTAAACATCCAGACTGGGGTTACCTGACGTGTTGGAAGCTTTTCATTCATGTGATCACAGTAATGTATACTAAACCCCTTTGTTTATAATGTATGCCAGTGTGCAGATAATATATATTGCATGGGGCCTAGGAATGTGCATTGATTATATTTTCTATGTATGTATAAATGTTTGACCAGATCAGTAGCACTTCCGCTAAATGTAGTTGTAAATTAGCCTAATTGGAGTGCTTCCTCATCCTTGTATTATACTGTTAAATGTAATCTTATGCACATCAGTTTTAATGGAAAGCCTTTTGTTCTATTTCATTAACGAGTCTTATTTTGTAAACAAGCACACAAATGTAAAAAAAAATGACTAACAAATTTAAAAAACAAAAGTTTGCTCTTTATTAAAACAAAACTTTTAAAACAAATATTTTGTAATATGCAAATATAATTGTAATTAGACATAAATCTTGTAATCTTCCATGTGCTAATCCAAAGTACGGGAGATTAAATAGTGAAAACCACGTCTTACCTTTCCACAAGACAGAAATATGGACAGTATTGAGGAAAGGTAAGACACGTAGCTTTGCGCTACCTTTGTGGCCCCTTATGATACCCAGTTTGTTTTAAGGGGCATTGTATAGGGAGCGCTGCAATTGTACACCATACAATAAGTGTATAACACTGGTTAAAACCCTATTTGCATGGGGTTTTTACACACTTGAAAGGTTCTTGATGCACATGTCAGTGATTTTTAAGGTATCAAACCAAAAAAGGAAGTAGGTACCGCACTCAATTAAAAAGATAGTACAAACCTTTATTTTAACACACTGGGCTATAGTGTGAACACTACAATTAAAAGCATAAAAACGATATTTACACTGAGATCAAAAGGATTACCAACAGTCAACATCTTTAGGTGGAGCCATAAGGGTAATACTCGTACACAAATACGACGGCTCCCTGGTATAACTAAGGCCAAACGTGAAGACCCCCTTAGGGTGCAAACACCACACACGTAGACACTGACACCACTGACAGCGAAGGAAGTTCTTTTTAAGACCTATCGCCCTGCAGACTAAGATCAGGAGGGGCAAGAGAAAAACATATAATGGACACATTGTGGAAGAACCCCACACTTGCCCCCCACTCTCACCCTTAGAACGCACACCTGGGATTCAAATGGGACGCAGTCTTTGGACACACTGCAGGACAAGGGAACTTACAACCCTTACAAAAGCGGTATTATCCAGGGGTCCTCTCTTTCTGTCCAACCAGAGGGGTAGATAAATGTACAGCTACCAAAGACCTTTTTTGTAGGAAACTCGCTCTTAAGGCGTTCTTCCATTCGGAAGACGACAAAAATCTTGAAGTACTTCAATCATTGCTACAGGACACACCCAGTCGGAGGATAGTAAGTTCAAGCCTAAGTCTACATTCTGTCCTCCCTTGTCGGACTACCCCAGTATCAATATCTTTTATATCGGAATACACTTCTGGGAATTGAAAAATGTGTGCGGACTCTCGTGGTGGTTACAATTTGACCAATGTGAATGGGAGGCCTTGAAAGACATTGAAAGCTGGGGTAATGTAATCATCAAACCATCTGACAAAGGGGGTAATATAGAGTACTCTGGCCCGACGACCTTTATAGGAATGAGGCAGCCAGACAGCTATCTAATACTGACATTAACAAACTGCTCCCTTCCTTACAATTGTTTCGCAAGAAACTCCTACATTTACTTGATGATGCACAGGAAGAAGACTGATAACACCTAGAGAGGCAACGTTATTACTAGCCAATCATCCAGTGACCCCCATGCTTTATTTACTACCTAAAGTCCACAAAACCATCAGAGAACACCCAGGTAGGCCCATTATCTCGGGCATTGGGGGACTTAATGAACAACCCTGTATATTTGTGGATGGGCATCTCCAGTCGCATGTCAATGCCTTGGACTCCTACCTTAGGGATGCTAATGATTTTAATCTTTAAAATAAATGGCATTGATGTACCATCAGGGTGCCTATTGGTGACATGCAACATGGGTCAGTTTATACCAACATCTCACATGAAGCTGGCTTACATGCTGTCATCTATTTTCTACAAATGGAGAAGTGCGGTCTTACAGGAACATGGATTCATATTGAGTCTACTCGAATTCATTTAGGCACAATTATTTCCTCTTTGACCGGCGATTACTATGTGCAACAGAAGGGCACTGCTATGGGTGCTCGATGCGCTCCCTCATACGCCAACCTGTTCTTGGTTTGGTGGGAGAGGGACACGTCTTTACCGAGGATCTCTGTGCCTCACATCCTATGTGGCGGTCTGGTTTGCTACATAGATGATGCCTTTTTTCTTTGGAGCGGTACCAGACAGCTTCTATGTGACTTTATTGGGATCCTTAACAACAATATCCTTAACATTTTCCTCACATACAACATCTCTTCCACTAGTGTGGAATTCCTTGATGTCATAGTCAGCCTTACAGGGTAACAAACTTATACCCCTCCCTGTATCGCAAGCCAACATGACCAACTCATTGATACACTTTAAACATGGCCCATCCTTTACCACTTAAGAATCCATCCCTAAAGGCCAGTTCTTAGAACTTAGGGAAATTGTTCTCCTTGATGCCGACTATAAGAGGACTCCAAGAACTATCAGATAGGTTCCATGCCAGGGGTTTTGTTGACGTGAACGCACTAAAGCTGGAACATCTTTCCCAAAATGAGTTACTCCAACCTAAATATTCAAATGCTGACCACTAGGGTGATTAGGTACAATCACGGCCTTTGGCAGGGAAATGGGATGCTTTAGGATTGCACTGGGAAATCGTGGCATATCATTCACAAATGTAAATTATTTGTCCGCTTCATTACAAATAAGCCCTCACATCACGGCTAGAAAGTAAAGCTTGGCGGACATTTGACTCTGAGCCTAACATCAGGTCTGACAGCACCCATATCTGGGGCAACCAGACTTAAAGGGACCTTCCCATGTGGATGTTGTACCTTTTGCCAATTCATTGCCTCAAACACCGAGGTACGGGATTCAAATGGCCGTAACGTTTTCCCCATAACCAATAATCTAGTCTATGTTATCCAATGCCCCAATGGCCTTTTAACGTTGGTAAACTTGCCAGAAATTTTAAACACAGGTTGGCAAAACATATTTCTGACATTAGACTGGCTCAGGTACGTAGACTTGAAGCGTTACCTTGACGACCATTGCACACCACTTCCTGACCACACATGGGGGTCCTATAAGGACTTGAAAGCCTTTGGTTTAGAGAGGGTCTCTGTGAACTTGCGAGGGGGTGACCTGGACAAACCTTCTGTTCCACGGAGTAGGTGGATTATTTCTATGTGGACTTAACGTCTCTTGACTTTACACCTTTCATTTGAGACTGCTGTATTCAACCATATGACTTCTACTTACCCTTATTGTCACCTGAATTATGTTTATTACCTTTGGAACTGTATTTACCCGTTCTGACAGATTCACAATCTAGATTTTCCATTATCCAGAGTCATGGATGTATATTGGACATATGCACCAAAAGTGGGGCCCCACTCACTGAACCATCGACTACAGTACTCATACCTGTGCACCTTTGTACCGTTGTTCTATTTGGAGACTGAGAAGATGCGCCGGTTTTCCTTTCCTCACACTGACCTTAGGATACTTCTGGACTTTATGTGGATAACAACGGATCATTATTTTTAATTATCAAACCTCCTTGACTTGGAGAATTATCACCTGCTATAACCCCACAGTTTTTCTTTTGACCCCTTCCATTGGAATCCCTATATCTACATATTACCATTTGTTCTATTTGTTCGCTGCTACCCTCTATGGGATGGAGTTTCGATTTGCATCACTATCATGTACTTTGGATGCCTTATGATTACTTATCTTGCATCCTATTATTTATGGATGCCTTATGAATTTGTGCTTATATTATTCTTTGCACTGATATGATATGCATAACCTCATTACTGATGCACTGATCATCTTTGATACCTATGTGTATAATTTGTGCAATAGTATATGTACCTGTATATGCTGAGAACTTTTTCTTGCTGTATATAGGAGACTGATCACTTTTGGATATGGGCTCCTATTCCCGTACATTGCCGCTAATTTCATCTGACTTATCTACCTCAACAAATTTGGGTGCATTGTATACTTACCTTATATGCTCTGTGAACTTTTCCCTAGCTATATATAGGAACTTATTATATTGGAAATGGGTTACTATTCCCTTATATTGACGCTATTCCACCAGACTTTTCTACCTTAAAGGGTATCTCCACTGATGAAAAAGCATTTTTGGTTCATTTTAAAGTACACAAACCATCCCCCAACTGTCTCCCTACCTTTTTTCTTCCCAGAATTCCCTGTCGTTTGAATTGCAAGCACATGGGAAAGTTGTGCAGGTTCCTGGGGTGTGTCTTCCCCTGTGTGTGTGTGTGTGTGTTCGACCCAACCAGTCATCACACAGACAGCAGTCCCACGGATCCTCTCACGTTCTGCTGCCAGCACTAAAGGAAACGCGCATCGGACATTTCCCCAGACAGGCAGTCACTGAAATGGGCGGACCCTGCCCATCCACAGCGTTCTGGGGGAAAACTCATTGGATTTCTTCTAAACTACTGCCGAAAGACACAGGATACTGCAGTACATATCCCCTTACACATATCTATGCCTTTACAACCCAGGTGACTTTTATCAGTGGAGATACCCTTAACAAATAAATAAAAAATAGTATATTGTGCTCAATAGCAATCATATGTGCAATAGTGTATTTGTGCATATATATTTATCTGCATAGCTTTGTGTAACTTCCCTTTGGCTGTATATAGAATTTCCCTATGCTGGCTATTTGAACTATCTACTTGTTTATTGTGAACTGTGATTCTGTGCTTTTTATTCTGTTTTTTGATTGGTGCCGCTTTAAGGTGGGTGTGACCCGCTTGTGACTTATCTTTCCCTGTTCCCAACGCTGATTGGCCACCTGACTGCTCTTGTGCGCTGTTTGGATTACCACGCCGAGAACGTCACAGACGTCATCTGTGTGCGCCAATGCGATATATCGCGACGGCGCGACACTGTTTGAATAACGGCGCCTCTTCTCACACTGTGTACCCAGGCTGTTGAAAAGCCTGTGTATAGGGCCAAACGCGTCCCAGCATTTTTCTGTAGGCCCTTTCCTTGCTCTCTGTCCTGGCTCTCCCTCCCTTGACTTGGGTGACTGCATCCTAACTATGACTCAGTACAGATAAGTGTATGGCCTTATACATTACTGCTATAATTACTACTGCTGTATTTGTGAGTTCAGTGATGGAGGATGCACCTGTACTAGGCACTTATTGGACAGGGAGACTTTGTGTATCTCAGTGTAATATCATTTTTATGCTTTTTAATTGTAATGTTCACACTACCCCACCTGTTGTTAAAATAAAGGGTGTGTACATATCTTTCAATTTGAGGTGCGGTACCTTCTTCCTTCTTTTGGTTTGATGCTTATATGATTACACTTTGGTACCCTAGCTCACTTTTGAGTGTCATTTTATATCCTGTGCCTCAACACTGTTTTTGTTCATTGCCAGTGATTTTTAAAGGATAGTTCACTGCAATAGTGAACTATTCCTTTTCTACATTGATTGAAGCCGGAGGTTAAGAGCTATGCTTACCTCCCGTTCTTCAATCAATGTTGGATCGCCGGAACGAAGCCTCAGAAAATCTTACCTTTCACTTGATCCAGCTCCCCGCCTGATTGCGCGAAAGGTAAGATTTTCTGAGCTTCGTTCCTAGCTACCCAAACTTGATTGAAGAATGGGAGGTAAGAACGCTCTGACAGTTCCCGACTGCTGCCTGTTTCTGTTAACGCTTACGCGCGCATACCCGATAATGCGCGCTAACAGCAGAACAGAACCATAAGCATCGGGAACTGTCAGAGTGGCCCCGCTGCATCGCGCGAAAGTAAAGATTTTCTGAGCTTCGTTCCTGGCTCTCTAAACAGCGATTAAATAACAGAGGTAAGCATAGCTCCTTACCTCCCAGGCTTCAATCAATGTAGAAGGAATAGTTCACATATTGCATTGACACTATTCCTTTAGGTGTTAGGCTTGTTAAAAAAAATAATTTGGTATATATAGGTTTTTAAATTGTACTATTACTGATAAATTCCCTGTGCAATACATCTTGTAATTTAAAACTAATCTAACTTGATTTTAAAGTTTTAAAAAGTTACAAATCCTGTTTTCGTAAGGGCAACTGTACTAAAAGACTATATATAATTGTGTAAGTAGCACTGTGTTGCTGCATGCTTCATCCATCTAAACTTGTTTTGGCTCAGGCTCAGTACTCCCCTCCTCTGTTTAACCACTTCCCCTTCCATCTGACCAGACTTTTTTTGAGGCAAGCATGCTCAGTAATCACTATGGGTGCAGCACTGGGAAGGTGGGTCAAAACTCAGAAGAGTTTATGATAATAAGGCACTTGATTGACAGAAGGAACAATTCCTCAGGTCAGGACCTTAGGAAGAAAGACATAAGTTTGAAGACACCAATTGTCTGCCATGTACAAAGCACCTTTGAAACATCTCTTAGCTACAATGCAATCACACCTTGCATTCAGGAGATCCCTAAGACCTATGCTGATTGGGACACATTCCCAGGGTATGTATTCCCAACAGATTCTTGTACAAGTCATTCTTGAATTGAGAAAGACAGTTTGATCACTGGTGAAACATCTTCAGAGAAAACAACAAGTCCAGTTGATCTAACTGAACTACACATAGATACCATGACGTGGATGAATGAGAACCTTTAACAAACATATAACATTAAATGGCAAATTATAAATTACTGTATATGGTAAAGCTTGATAAAAAAAACAATATTCCTATATTGAATGGTTTGAAGTTGAATGTATGTGTTAATGCTTCTAACTTTACTGTCCCTTGTATTTTTTATTTTCATTTATATTATTTTTTTGATAAACAGAAATACAGCTTAGCCATAGAATGACAAGAATGTACATCTGAGTGGTACCCGTCCATGTTTAACTTAATTGCCCATGAATTGGGTGATGTTATTAAAAACCAACTTATTACAATGACCACATAGGATTAGGTATTCATTACTGGGTCATGTTATTTTTTAAGAGAGAAATGGGAACACTATGTGACATATGCTAAAATTAACCAAATTATTTCAAATTTATTTTTTCATTTGGGTAATTAAACTGTCCATGAGGCATGTGAATTGGCTCATATCTCTACTGAACTTGTACTGTTTTTAAACTGTTTAATCATATTTTTATTGATAAAAACAACTCAAATGAAAATGTCAAAACCCCTCTGAGTACAAATTATTAGCCCCAAACTGATTTTTTTTTTCTAATGTATAAATCACTCATGTGTGCAGATACCCTGAGCCATAAGGACAACAATATAAAAAAAATCCCTATTACATGTCCAAGAGAGCTGAAATCACTTACCCATTTACCAGCCGTGCTGCCGCCCTCCCTTAGATATCACACAGCAAAGATAGGGCTAAAAGCCCGCCTCCTAGATGCCCCAGGGCCATGATTAAACATAACACATGTCATTGGCGGTGGGTGTCTGTTACAACCTCTCTCCTCCTCCTCTGCAGTTAAACAAACTTGAAAATGTCCTGTTGCTAGGATACAAGCTACTAATCAAGCTGATCAAGGATGGGAGGAGGATGTTTTCTCTCACATCTAGTTTTGAGTGACAGTTTACCGGTCAGACAGAATTGTTAGGCCCCCTTCCAGCATTGGCTACTGAAGGCAGAGAAAGCTCGAAATCAGGAAAAAGATGTAAGGAGAGGGCTGCATACCTTTACTCCTTTAAAGCAATTAAAGAAAAAAATGCATCGAAGCATACAGTTTATCCTTAAGGGACTAACAATAAGGATCAAGTGAGTCTGGACATGATGGAACTGTACATTATTATAGCTGCCGAAAATGGCTTCCCAGTGCTGTTATGATGAACCTGGCAGGGTTTGTTCCAGGTGAGTAAATCAATTTGGGACATCTTGTCGCCGTACTACGTACTTTGTAAAACCAGTTTTTGGGTGGAAAAATCACAACACCCTAGTTACAAGTATTTTACTTTTCACAAGATAGCATGGATTTTGCCACTACTAAAACAAGCAACCATACGAGACTTATCACTGGTATCTTTTTCCCTCCACAAATAGATCCTAAAATCCTATGGTCCTTTTTAGATTTTTAAGTAAACTCATTTGATAATGTCATGTTATATCACAGTACAACAGTCATTTTCCAGAACCTGGCCACACAAAAGCAACACAAAGAATATTCAACATAGGAAGAAAAATAAAATCGTTTCCTCTTTAATAGAAATGTTACTTCCTGGCCCTTATCGATATGTAATATGGGGATCATACAGTAATAACACAGATGTATTAAGGTTATCCCACATATAACATATCCCACAATCCTCTTTGCTTATAACCGTCCCATGGCACACGGTATAAGAAACTTTGCTCTATGATAATATACCCCAAAGCATGCCAATCTGATCTGCTGGCATTGCACTGCTCTTTATACTAGGGGTGGATATGTTAATGCTGCATAAAAAGCTATTGCTGGAGTAATTCTATTCACATAAGTTACGTGGCTTTAGGGGTTTGCCCAGTCCTGCCGTATACGCATAACAGAATGGGTTAATTAGCAGAATTAATGTAAACAGGGATTCCCGGTTGTCATGTAACAGGGTGGATAAAAATCAATGATTTTTTAAAAAAAGGTTTAAAAAATCGTATTTTTTTAAAAACAAAATGCTTTTTGAGAAAAATATATTACCAGCCAAAGGTTATTCCATCATTAAATAAAGATTAGTTTCTTAGTTATGTAGAATAAGGCTGTATACCGTATGTTTAATCCATCACAATGTCCTGCTCTTCCAGAGGTTTTTCTAAGATTATTGGGCAGTTTCTCTGCCTACAAGATATTATCACAGATGCTTGGTTTACTTTTGCAGTTCTCAAAACTGAATTGGACTCAGCAGAGATCACATGCCTCTTCTTCACAGCAAAATGTTATAACCTGAACAGAGTTGAGAAAAAGACCTTAATCCTTGTTCTACAAACCTATGAATACAGAATCAACCCTTTCAGTGCTAAAGGTT
Source organism: Hymenochirus boettgeri (assembly GCA_019447015.1). Classification (NCBI taxonomy): domain Eukaryota; kingdom Metazoa; phylum Chordata; class Amphibia; order Anura; family Pipidae; genus Hymenochirus; species Hymenochirus boettgeri. Next base: position 245,596,196 of record CM033471.1, read on the forward strand.
CGTACACACGTACGATTTTGCCAATGATCCACGATCATCTCTGATACCCGAGAATCTTCCGTGGGTTTGTGTTTGGTCGGGGGTCGTTCACCGATCAGCCAGGCAGATCAACGAATAAACCTAAATAAAAATGCAAAATGTTTAGTTTGATATAAAAATGGGAATTTTCATGTTGCAGCTCTTGATAAATAGCTCTGCGTACACAGATCTGCAACTTATTCAGTATTAAACACACATTAAACCATTATATTATAGTATTTGAGGTTCAATAAAAAAAAAAATACACCCATCCAGTCCAACCTACTCAGCAATACCCACTTAACAGCTGATCTAGAAGAAGGCAAAAAAAACCTACCAGAATTATGAAGGGGAAAAAAATTCTGACTCCAAATATATATATATATATATATATATATATATATATATATATATATATAGTTTAAATGAAAATGAAAAGTACTTGGGACAGGGATATGGGACTGGTTTCTTACCTCCCAAAATTGTTTCTGTGAGGAGCACTAGACCAAAAAAAAATTCCTCCTGGCTTCAGCACCATCTTTAATACAGGACTAGTCCAGGACTAACCTGACAAATAAACTGTGGGTTTGTGTGTGATTTGTTGTCCCTAGTTGACCAGTTGTATTATTATTTTGTTATATTAATATTAGACCATTCAACTTAATTTAGTATTTGGGAACTTTGAAACATGGAAATATTTTCATCTAGATCTTACACTGTTATGTCACATTACTTGTGATGTCAATGTATACATGTAAGTCTCCCTCCTGGCTTCAGCACCATCTTTAATACAGGACCAGTCACGGACTAATCTGCTAAATGAAAACTGTACATGCCGGGGGCGTGTTTATTGGGGGGTTACTGGTGCCTGGAATCCCCCCCTTTCTGCCTGCTTATTGCAGTCTGCTATTCTACTTCTCCTGGTGCCCATAGATTGTTACATAGACTGTTACATAGATTGTTACATTAACTGTTACATAGATTGTAACATAGATTGATACATAGATTGTTACATAGATTGATACATAGATTATTACATAGGGCCCTATTTAGAAAAGATCGATATCATTATCAAAAAATAACGATCGTTCTCATAAAATAGCGATCGTTATCGTAAAATAACGATCCCTATTTTACGATAACGATTGTTATTTTTTCAATAACGATATCGATCTTTTATAAATAGGGCCCATAGACTGTTACATAGACTGTTACATAGACTGTTACATTATTAATTGAGCTGTGAGTGAGAAGCAATATTTGTTTGTTTCAAAAATGCATCCAGTCTGCCCTGTGATTGACAGCAGCATAGAGATCTGTATCAACATTAACCCTGCAGCTGCCTGAGGTGATTGCGAGACTGGGTTTATATTCACTACTTACTGTACCTACTACACTGATGTGTACCTACTACACTGATGATGACCGAATGTTAGGCTGTGTACACACAGGCATATTTTCCATCTTGACCGTTCACCACAATCGAGCACTGTTGGCCATGGCAAATGTCTCCTATGGACCACACGATCGGTGGTGAATTACCGACATGTCAAATTGCCCATTTATCTGATCCAAGCACATTGGCGGCTAACATCATTCACCGCCGCCACCAAACTCCCCTCTGGATTTTCCGATACACAGAAATAGCACTAGGCTGACCTTAAAAATCTGCATGTGTGTACCCAACCTTAATGAATTTACTTTACAACAAAAGTAAAGGAAATATCTGTATTATCCAACTGTGATGATAATCATGGCAAGCAGAGAATATATATAATATTATTATATGATCCATATATAATAGATCACATGGATATGTGATATATGGATATTCTGTCATAAACCTCCTTCTAGGCTTGTTCTGTTGTAACTGTGCTGTAGCTCCTTAGTAAAAAGATAATATGAGGTAGGAATAATCAATCCTACCTCCCTGTCCCAGGTACTTTCCATTTTTAAAAACTAAGGGGGAGATTCAATATAGGGCTTTTCCGTCTAAAACCCACGTTAACACAAAGAAATTTCGGGTTAACGTGGGTTTTAGACGGATTTTATAGCATAGCGCCATTTCCAAATGTTTTTGGAAATAGCGCCGTGCTATAGATCCAAAAACCGAAGCATTAGGTTTTGCGCTACTTGGTAGCGCCAAACTTAACGCTAGTGTGTGGGAGCCGTTAAACCCATGCTCTTACCTTAGTCCGATCCTGCAATATAATACCTGATGTAATCTCGTTTACATCAGATATTGTATCGCGGGATCGGGTAAGTAGGTAAGTAAGGTAAGTAACGCCGCTGCCTGTATTGAATCTCCCCGTAAATGTTTAGAGTGTAGGAATCCTTTAAGCTTTTATTTCCAGGTAGGTAGGAGACACAACTCCCAACTTCCATTTTTACTTACAATTGAAATAACCTGTAACAAACTCATCCTAGTCAGCCCCACCTCTTTCTCTGGGGTAAGGAGCTTGCATGTCAGAGATGAAAAGTGTATTAGGTGGCAGGAGGGTCAGAAATCTGTAAACCACCATTATACAGCTGCCACTAAATCATTTAACAAACCTTATAGATTTTATGGATCCAGCTTGGGAATTTATAGTAGCATATGGCTGATCGCTTACCATGTCACCTGCCTTGCAGATGTTACTTTAAAATCAATGCAGGACTGGGGCCCACCAGAGAACCTTAACCATATAGTGTTAGAACTGGTTCTTTTTTCTCTTCCCATTCTCCTTATTATAATATTCTCCTCCTCCACCACAGATACTTTTCACTTCTTTTTTCCTTTTCTCCATCTCAGCTCTTTTCCTTCGTGATCTCTCTTTATTATCTTCTCTCTATTCTTTCATACTTCTCCTCCCAGATATCTTATAACAGCTTTTCCTCCCTTCTATGTTGTCTATGTATAGGGAAGTGGGCAAGAAAATCTCCCAGTACTATACAGTAACATACAGAGGGGGTCACTGGAACCAGGATTTTCTCCAGTGCCCTTTGGTGCCAGTCCGTCCAAGGATATAACTTACTCGCAACACATTAAAAACACATATTCATCAGGAAATGTTATTCATAAATTCATTTCCTGGCCCTAGGCATGGTACACACTATGCAACTTTTCCTCCTGACCGACCGGTGGGCTTTTCCGACTGGTCAGCCAGGAGGAAGGACATACGATAGAGGCCAGGGTCGCCATCAAACTTTTCTGGGCCCCATACTGGGTACATTTCTGGGCCCCCAATAACACAAACCAACTCAGACACGCGCATACCTCCCAACATTTTAAAACACATAAGAGGGACACATGGAGAGAAGAGGTGAATGCGGGATTTTTTTTTTCACGCTCACTTTAAGACCACACCCACTTTGTTAAGGTTACACACATTTTAAAGACCATTATTCCCATTTTACATTGTTGCCTGCAATATTATTTATCAACTAGACATGCTCCACCTCCCCAACGCACACACAGACCGGTAAATATAAAATGTACCCATGTCCAGTACACACACTTAAGATGCCCTCATGCTCAGAGGGCACAGACTGGTAAATATAACATACCTTTAAGCCAAGCTTACACAGACTGGATCCTATATTAGACCCCATGTTATATTCTGCATCAATGTTGCTTAAAACGTATTTCATTTGTATTGACTATTGATATATTCACCCCATTCTCCATGCTCAAATCCTTACACCTACCCATTTATGCACTGTCTGGAAAAAGGCTGCCACTATTGCCACACAGCATGGCAGCTCCACACTCTGTCCTGCCTATATCCATATTTCTATCTCTGTGTCAGATTGCAGCTCCACACCATCTCTATCCTGTCTATATCCTGTCTATATCCTGATAATAGACATGGTGTGGAGCTGCCATGCTGTAATGTGACACAGAGATAGAAATTTGGATATAGGCAGGATAGGGGTGGTTTTAAGTTGCCATACTGCTATGTGATTATATCTCTACCCTGCTTATATCCATATCTCCATCTCAGAGTGGAGCTGCCATACTGCTATGTGACAGAGATGGAGATATGTATATAGGCAGGATAAAGATGTTGTGGACCTCCCATGCTGCTCCCATAAGGTAGGTAATGGCCCAATAGCCCTATTAGGCTATTACCTACTCCATGTGCAGTGCATGTCCTGGTAGCAGAATGCAACTAGGCATGCTGGGAGTTGTAGTTTGGGTAGAAATGGGTTCAGTATAACTTACAGTTACAGTTAACAGTATAACTTACAATTACTCCCTCCTGCTCTCTGTGGAGATCACAGCACAGAAGAGCTACAAGTTCAGGGAAGAGGTGGGAGGGGCGGAGCCACATAGACAGTAAAGCCACCTACTGACTGAGTCATGGACCATGCAGCAGACACACGCCATTTGTTTTCCTTTTTTCTCTCACTCTCTGGGCCACTTCCAAATCTGGGCCCCATACTGGAGTGCCCTCTTTCCCCCCCTGATGGCGGCCCTGATAGAGGCAACAATTTACTGAGACCAAAAACACATGCGATTATTTTGGCCCGACCGACCGATACACTGAACTATCAGTCAATCGGACCAAAATATTGCATGGTGTGTACCAGCCTTTAGGCGAATTCAATCTCTTTGTGGAAAATACCATTTTACCGTATAAACAAAAATACAAACTTGTAGCATATCTGGTCACTATCCAAACCTTAAACCAGTTGTTCCAGTTTCTTGTTAAATAATCCAAAAGCGATATTCTCTTCATGCCATTGACATTTTTAACACTATATTTGAGATTTAAAGAGTAGATAAAATCATGTGTAATTAGTTTACCTTTCAATGCTAAATCTGTGCCAAGGAAATCGTGGGAGCAACGCTGTTATCAGCCTTACAGGCTCAGGTCTGACTAACAATAGACAACTGTGTGTTGTTCAGTCATTGCTAAGCAACTTGCAGGACAATGTCTCCCCATTGACACCTGCCTGGGCCAGCCATCAGTTGCACATTAACAGCATTTAATATGTGGTAGTTCAGTAGCAAGTGGAATGCCATTCAGTAAAACACAATACCCAAACACAAGAAAAGTGACATCATATACACAGTGCAGTGCAGTGAAGAATGCTCTGATTTGTATGTGGGGGAGACCAAACAGCAACTGCATCAACGTATGGCCCAGCACAGAAGAGCCAATTCCTCGGGTCAGGACTCAGCCGTGTACCTGCATCTTAAGGATAAAGGACATACCTTTGAAGATTGTAATGTTAACATTTTGGCAAAGGAAAGTAACTGGTTCAAGAGAGGTGTTAAGGAAGCCATTTATATAAAGAAACCAAGCCTAAATAGAGGTGGGGGGGTTCGACACCAACTGTCTGCCATGTACAATGCTGTTTTGACACCTTACTCTGGGTGTTCCTATAACACCTCTTAGCCACTATCCAATCACGCCCTTAACACTTGGCTGTGATATGCTAATTGGGATTTTTCAGGGTACATAATTGCCACAGATTCTTGTACAAGTCATTCTGAATTGAGAAAGCCAGTCGGATGACTAGCGAAACGTCTTCAAGAATTAAACTTCAAGTCCAGTTGATCTAATTGAATACAACAGATATACCATGACCTGGATGAATCAGAACCTTCACAAGCACAAATAGTAATAGTAATCTGAATATTTCCTCATTGAATATTGTGAGTCTTTAGAATCTCCAGGTGCCTTGGGCAGACAGAATATCCAGGGTCCCAGCTAATTAAAGGGCATATCCAGGAAGCCACCATTAATCATTCCATAATGTAGCCAGGCATTTTCTGTGATAATATAGAAAGTTTGGGCATGGCGAGATCTAATCCATCCGACTAATTTTGGAGCTTTAGGTCCATCCATTTCACTATATCAAGTAATATTCCACTGGACTGGTTTCGGCAAATAAAGACATTTCACTACTCATTCAAATGGCTTCCTTATTGCTACGGAGCTTTCCCCAGAATATACTGTATACATAGGTATATGTGAATTGCCCCAGTGGCATTAGGGTAAAGAGCTAAAATGAACCTACAATTAGCAATTTCTAAACAACAGAAGCAACCCTTCCAATCACACAGTGAGCAATAATAGGTTGTACTTGTATGTAACTATATGTTTATATATATATAGCACCACTTGGTGACGCAGTGCTGTACAATATTTAAATACAAAAAGGCATACAAGGGGGACAAAACATGAACAAATATATAAATAAGTATGAATATATAAGCAGTGTTCCCTCTAGGGTGTGCGCGCGCACACAACTCCGCAGGCCTACACACACAGGTTAAAGTGGTGCGCGCAAAAAAATCTGCTGGAAAATAAGTGCTGCAGTAAAATTTATATCTGCGCACACATACAATTACCAATTAGAGGGAACATTGTAGAAGTGCTTGAACCATGTAACTTGAGGAAAGAGGTCCCTGCCCCATAGAGCTTACAATCTAATTAGGTAGGTAACATACAGATAGGGGAGGGTAGAGGTGCCACAATAAGAACTTATTCAGTGTCAATCAAACAATACTATTCTGTGCTCTGAGAGCTAGGATGGAAATTATGTTTATTGAAGTTTCTTGATAAAGAGAGGGGAATAGAATTCCTGAGGACAGGAAGCACAAGCGAGAAAGGTTTGAGTGTGGGGTCTGTATGAGAGATGTTCTGTCGTAGAGATGGCCGAAACTCACTAGTTTCGTTCCGTTTTCGGATTTCCGGATCTCTGGAAAATCCCGAAGATCGGAAAATCCGAAACCGGAACAAATTTTCTATAATTTTTGAATGTATGGGGCTACGATAATTCAAAAATAGCCTTGAACGTTCTAAAATTCTGGAAAATACGATAGACCATTTTTGAGTTTCCGAACGTAATTTCAAATGTTCGCGGATATTTTAGAAAATCATCGAAAATAGCCTAGAATGTTCCATTTTTCGAAAATACAATCGGAAACTATTTTCAAAAATAGCCCCGTGCATTCGAAAATCTTCGAAAATGTTTTCCAAAGTCCCAAAATCCAGGGATCCATCCAGATTCGGGTGGATCTTTCGGATTTTGGAACCGATTTCATGTCGAACCCGGATCCCATCTCTAGTTCTATGATGAGCAGAGTGTACAAGCAGGGACATATGGGGATACTATAGAAGAAATATAAGAAGGAGCAAAGTGATTTAAATGTTGAGAAGCATTTTTTAAACCATGCGTTGTTTAATGGGGAGCCAGGCAGCTGAGCAGTATTAAAGTTCGTGTTTATTAGAGAGCAAGACAATGCATGCAGCAGAATCAAGTATGGACTGAAGGGGAGAAAGATGGGAGTAATCAGAAGAGAGAGGAACCTACAGATTTTCAGATTTTAGCAACATTGTTCATGTGATTAGAAAAAGAAAGCGAGGGCTTAAAGGGTATCTCCACTGGAAATAAAAAATATTGGTATTTAGTTTTATTGAAGAATGGGAGGTAAAGTAGCTGAGTCTTCTCTAAATATGCAGGAGCCGGGAGAGAACATAAGCTACTTACCCGATCGCTTGCTCCAACTGGTCCCAACGGACTTAGTACTCTATGCGCATGGGTACAGAATACAAAGTCCGTCTGGGCCTGTCAGACTATGCAGCGGAGGAGTGTGCGATCGGGTAAGTACCTTACCTTCTCTCCCGGCTCCTGCAGGTTTTATTGAAGAACAGGAAGTAAGACACAGCTGTGGAACCTCTACACTAAGAGGAAGTGGAGAAGAGGTTTTATTATCATAAGACACAGATTAGTTGCTGTTAGAGAGATAGGATAGGAGCCAGGGTGCAGCTTAATTATAAATTCCCATGAAGTGAAGAATTTGAATTAGGAGGGAACTAGCAAACCACGCGGCACCCGCACTCCCCCTTGTGCCACCCCCTTCCCGTGCAGGAACCCTTATCCCCCTGCTGCCGGTGGTTGGATGATGTCACAGGCCTGCACCAATGGGTCCAGCGTCCGTGCATATTGACAGGTTTAAGTATATAGAATGAGCTACTGTGTTGAAATCAAAGGAGTAGTCTAAAAATAGAAAAGTGACCTTTGGCTTTGGCAGCCTGATGGTTATTCATAATTTTGCAAAGAGCTGTCTCTGTGGAGTGTGCAGGATGAAATCCTGGATGCAAGGAGTCCAATAAGAATAAGGATAACTAACGGTACGGAAGAAGACAAGACGTTCCATTAATATAGAGGATATCGGAAAAAGAGAGAACGGGCAGTAGTTAGCAAGGCAATGGGGGCTAAGGGAGTCTTTTTTGATTATGGGTTTCACATAGGCGTGTTTAAAGGAGGAAGGAAAAATACCAGATGACAAGTCTAGCACCTGAAACAACTTATGAATGGTGCCTATAGGCAGATGGTGGAGGGCACTGCACCATGCTGAAGTGGGGTGGCTTGTGGAGATGGTGGACTGACTTAACACTGGCTGGTGGACTGGAAGAAGGACTTTCAGCAATGTATGACAGAGGCCGTAAATTTACAGCTGCAGTCATACATTTACACCGAACGTTCATTAATTAACGAACGTTCGGCCATAGAATACTATGCGGAAGTAAAATACATCAATGGTATTCTATGGGGATTGTAACTATAATCATGTTATCGTAGATTTTCCGATCGTTATAAATAATTTATGAACATTATCGTTAATTTACGATTGCTATCGTAATTTACGATTGGTTTAACGATTGGTAAGAAAGCCCCCTAACCCTAGAGGCCAATTTTAAAAATCCAAAATTGTCTGCTTAAGGTACTTAAGTCATTACCTCGGATGCTCTTCTGTACGGATCAGCAAAAGAGGACAGAGTGACAACCGCATCAGTGATTGGCTGAGTCTCAACCAATTACTGATACGGCTCATGGTCATGCCCCTTTCGCTGTTCCGTGTGGAAGAGCAGGAGAAGAGGCTAGCAATGAGGAAACCAGGTCTGTTAAGTACCTTTAGGGGCCAATATGGGATTTTTAAACCTAGAGACCTACAGGGCGAGTGCCGCTATCGGGAACCCAGTGCAAACAGCCCGTAATGCTATATGCCGATAGCGGCGCTTGGAACATCGCTACTTGGTGCTGTTCTATTCCGGCACTTTCAACGCCAGCTATTAGCTAGCGTTGAAAGTGCCGCAATAAAATGCCGATTTCGGCATATAACATCGCTTGCGGCGGCTGCACTGTTTCGCATTAGCCACGCAGCCGCCGCAAGGAAGGAGTTAAAGTCACGCTGACGGATATAACATCGGTTAGCGCAACTTTAACTCCAAATCAGGAGCGATGCGCCCGTTGGTGCATCGCCCTACTAGAGAGGTCTAGGTTTGGGGGGATCCCCTACCTTTAAAAGCAGGGCCACCATCAGGGGGGGAAAGGGAGTACTCCAGTATGGGGCCTGGAGAGTGAGAAAAAGGAGGGGGGGATGTTTCTTACCTGCAATACTGCGTTTCAACCACTAAGTTTAGTTCCTTTCCTGGAAAAAGAGAAAGGGGGCATGTTCTTGTTTCCTGGGAGTTCCTTATGTCTGATGCCTGCATGTCTGGATATATACAGCAGTGATTTAGTTAGTAAGTGGCTTTACTGTCTATTGGGGCAGTTTATATATACTGGGCAATGTGTGTATTGGACATTGGGGGCATTTTATATTTACAGGGCAATGTTACTTTGGGGGCATTTTATATATACTGGGCAATGTGTGTAGTGGATGTTGGGGCATTTTATATAATACACTGGGTAATGTGTGTACTGGACATTGGGGGCACTTTATATAATATACTGGGCAATGTGTGTACTGGACATTAGGGCATTTTATATATACTGGGTAATGTGTGTACTGGACATTGGGGCATTTTATATAATATACTGGGCAATGTGTGAACTGGACACTGGGGGCATTTTATTGAATATACTGGGCAATGTGTGTACTGGACGTTTGGGCATTTTTTGATATACAGGAGGTCAGTGTGTGCACTCGATATTGGGGGCATTTTATACATAAAGGTCAGTGTGTGGACTGGACATTAGGGCCTTTTATATTTGCAGGTCAGTGTGTGTTTTTGGACGTGACCATTCATATATGCAGGTCAGTGTGTTCTGCTGCACATGGCATTTTATGTATACAGGTCAGCACAATACAAGTGTTATTGTATATGTGTGTGCAAAATTTTTAATATGTGTCCTAGTCTGTGTGTATCATGTCTAAGTTCGTGTTAAGGGGGGACCAGAAATTTACCCAGTATGGGGCCTAGAAAAGTCTGATGGCGGCCCTGTTTAAAGGAATTTTTGTTTTGGTGGTTTGAAATACCCTAAAGTGTAGGAAACTAAAGGGCCAATGTGAAAGTAAAAGTCTCTCAGAATTAGAATAGGACTGGCAGTAGAGAAAAAAAAAGTAAGTCTCAGTCTAAGAGAAATGTAGCTAGTGGAATCGTAGAGGGTCTAGACATGGCAACAGAGGGGCTACAAACCACAGCTGCACAGTGCGACAGAGGGTATGAAATTTGAATAGTGTGAATGAGAAGGTGGGGGGGGGAATTACATTAAAACAACAGGAGGAGGAAAATAGGATGTCAACTCTCTCACCACAACCTAAGGGGCAAGGTGTATAGGAAAGATGTAGACCACCGAGAGAAACCAAGTCCTCAATGACTCAGAGAGTCATGTTGGGAGAACTTTGTTTTAGTAAGGTCAAGTAGGTTAAAATGTTTAAAGCAGAAAAGGTCATGATTAATAGTGAATTCGTTAGCTAGGGACCGAACAATAAGCAAAGCACAGGAGAAGGATAGATACGAAGATGGGATTAGAGAAACAGATAAAATAGAAGGGGGTATAGAACCATGAAAAGGAAAGAGAGGGGAGAGAAGGGTGAGGACAGTAGGAGACAAGGATGATACAGGGGCCAGGATTTGGAGATACATCCCCATAAAATGATTTTAACAGCACCATATGCGTTACTAGGGGAAATTCTTTTTTTTCATGACCGGTCAAGGAAAAAACATTTTTTCCCCACCACTGTCTGTCTGCTGTCTTTCTTCTTCTGTGCAGGGGTCCGCCTGAGACAAATGTCTCACTCTGCCTCATGGTAGATGTGGCCCTGTATCCCTCGTGTTTTTTACATTTCGAGTAGATGTTGTTCAGGTTATGTGACTACAGTGACACCTTGTGGTTTAATTATAATATTACAAACTCTATAATAATTACTATACCTCAGATACTTTCTACAGGGTCTATTGGCCATATTCATAAACACACAGTTTCGCAAGTTAGTAATACTGCACATAATTGCTAATTTACGACTGCGGTCATACATTTACGCTGAACGTTCGTTAATTAACGAAAGTTCGGACGTAGAATACCATGCGATAGTAAACTACCACAATGGTATTCTATGAGGATCATAAATCTACAATCGCATTATCTGTAATTTACGAACGCTATCTTTAATTTACGTTAACAATCGGAAATTAACTATTGTTAAACCGATCGGAAATTAGCGGTATCATTAAAAAGAAATACCGCTCCTATATTAACATGGCCCTATATGTGAGCTTGAAGTTGTAAACATTGTTTTCTTTTGTGTAGATTAAATAAGCCACATGGAAACCTGTACACAAAGAATCAATAAAGTTGCAAGATAAAAGCAATGTGTTAAAGTCAAGCATTCAATAAGAGCATTAGACATTGCACAACTAACTACATCATTATAAAAAACATCATTATTTTTTTCAAAATTCTTAGCCTTTCCATTTTGAAAAATCAGTTGAATTTATACCCCCTGCTGTTGACATTACTAAGCTGCCATTTTAGGTACTTCCTGTGCCCTGATTGGCTGTTGGATGGGTCAAACATGCTCAGATCTCTACTGAGCAACTGAATCAACTCAGACACTGGGTCAAGGGCAAGACTATAATGGTCTCTACACTATACTGGCATGCTGTTAGGGGATTTGACTGACAGCTCAAGCAGGAGTGGTGTATTGAAATTTAAACTTTTTTTAACTTGTATATCCCAGGACAGAGGTGGAATCTGAAGAAAATAAAGGTACTCTGGGGGTTGGGGGGAATTATAGAACACATAGAAAGAAGACAAAAAAATTTAATTTTCCCACTATAGATGCCCTTTAATAAGGTATGGAGCACAGTCGAGTGCTCCATTTTTTAGAGAGAAGCCACAAGTGGAGAGCCGCTAGGTAATTTTATCTTTGTAACCTAGATCTATTATTCACAGGGAGGAGGGAAAAAGCGATCTCACCTCCCTGTGACAAAAAGATACATTTGCAAAGTACCATATGTGTTTATGGTGGTTTAGTGTCCCTTTGATTACTGAGCCATGATCCATGCATTTAAACATTTCAGAAGAAATCTTTGGGGGCTTAAAAAACTGTTGGATTCTGCAGACCATATTCTTCTTTTTATTGGAGATTTTAAAGGACTTACCTCCTCCCCGCTCCTCTTTTTCTATATATGCTTTCTACCCAGGGTAAGGACTTAAACCACTAGGTCCTCACCCCTGGGCTCTTTGTAGTTACGCTGACATACACTCCACTCCTTCTACTGCTTCTGTGATGCATCCAATAGGAAGACATGCTCCTTGCAGAGCACATTTTCATATTGGGCTCGTCGCCGACAGAGAGGGGGGCTGATCTTACCGGAGAGGGAGCGGAGCAGCGCTAAGTAAGTATTTCAGTTTAACTACAAAGAGCCCAGGGTACAAAGCACAGATATAAGAAGAGGAGCGGGGAGGAGGTAAGTATAATTGTCCTTTAATGGATTTTTTAAATAAAAAAAAAAGGTTTATCAGATGCACGCTCTGCAGGGCTGTGCACACAGGCTAAAACACTGTCCACTATATTATTCTTTTGAAATCAGAACATATCAAACTGCATTTGCTCTTTTTAATCTTGACCTTGAAATGACTTTAAAAATAGATTCAGCCCATAGATGGCACTGTGGTTTGCGTTGGTTTCTATTTTCACACTTTCTCAGGCTACTAGGAGAGCAGGGGTGCAACCACACTGCAATACAGGGCAAAGGGGGTCCTGTTTTTAACTTCTAGAGTCTGGGTATTGATGCCCAATAGGAGTGGGTGGGTTTGGTAAACACGTTTAAATTCCACGTCAGGGCCCTTAGATTTGCAGTTACACAGAGCACCAAAGAAAGTGGTGGTAATCACTCCTGGAGAAGAGCAGTAATTATTTCAACATATTAGAATTACAAAGTACTTTATTTATCCTTTAACAAACAAATGTACTTGTAATGTTGCTATATACAAATCAGAGACTAATGGTAAAAAACAAATAATTAATAAGAATGGAAAGAAGAACACAATAGCAATAGTTTTATTGTAAAAATAACTTTTAAAGTGGCCCAAAATTTTGTTTTAACAATAATTTAAAATAGTAGACACACACACATCTACACTTCATCTCCTTCTTCTTCATCTTGCTTAATGACAGGGTTACCTGAAAGAAGAGAATATTTACTGAAAACCTCATGGTGCTGACCCTTTTACCAAACTTTAGCACAACTTTGAAATTATTTGTGGTGGATGCAGGGGGTTCGTATCATCATCTGTGCAGCTGCCACAAGACAATTTAATATTGATTTTGCACCTTTTTTTTGTGTGTGAAAATTTAATACAGAGCTGGTGTTACCGTTTGGCAAAACATTAAGCTATTTACATAGAGGGAAAACCGAAATATTAAATCAGTGCTACAAGGACTCACAGTTAAAGGAGAACTAAAGTCTCCCAACAACACTGTCCCAATAGACAGAGCACATTCACATGCATACATCAAGCTGTTTCTCACCTCTCCCTTTGCTGTGGCTGCCGGCTGATTTAATAAATTAACCTGTGGGTACCAGGGGTCAGCTGCCATAAACCCAGCTAAGTGTGCGCAGTACTTCCTCACATGCTCAACAGATCAAAACAAGGAATTTGCAGCCTTGCTTCCTGGAAGCTGACAGCTAATTATATAACAGCACAAAGATCCTCCCTCTCCCTGACACAGAACAAAGATTTCATTTTTTTTCCCAAACACATTCAATGCTCCTTTCCTAAAAATAATAAGATTTTTTACTTTTCATACAAAAAGAAAAGTAATCTTTGCAGTGTATTTCTAGCATGGATGTAAGAAATAGAATATTAAAATGTCATGTAAAAATGGAAGGGCCCTCTTTCTTTTTTGGAACTGATGCTCAAAATTATTTGTGCCATTTTCTTACGTACCATCCAATTTCCTTAGCTTCGGAAGACGTTTTGTTGCCTCTTCCACCCAGTTACCCTCAACTGTATGTTTCTCTTCCAGAGGATTCCCTACAAATACTAGGTCTTCTAAAGATGGCAGATCTGCAAGTTTTCCAAATTCCGCTGTAAAACAATAAGCACATTTTCAGTACTGATTAGGGAAAGTTGTATTTCACACTATGTACCAATAAATGAGAAGTGTCTCCATACAAGTTCCCTTTATTAAAAAGCACATTCCTACCTTTGAAGGGCATGTCCAACCTCAAAACAAAACATGGCCAATTACCAGTTACCTGCCTCCAACCCGACCTGATATATTTTGAATTTTATTATCTGTATTACTAATCAGGTATTTAAGGATAATTATTGTTCCCATTCTGTCAGATTAAGATGTCTCCTTCCTCCATACAGTCAGTCAAGACTGACTGCTGACATCACAAACAATGATTGACTGCTGTTTCTACTGCTGCCTCCTCTGTTCATGCTCATGCTTATAAAAAGTTCATTGAGCAGAGGGAGGGGGCAGATACCTTTGCCAGAAAGGAAGATAACTTTTTATTAAATATCTGGTTACAAATGCATATAAAAGTGGATAAAAAATCAGTTGTGCTGGGGTTGGGGATTATGATGCAGCAGAGGATGCTCTGTTACAGCAGTAGAATGCAAGTGGACATGCTTGTGCCAAAGGCACTGTGCCAGCTAGAAATACCACCCTTTATACTGCTACACGTTTGCATAGATTACAGATAGAAGCATGATCCTGGAGTTGTTGTAAAGGTGAAATGTGCTTTATATAATAAAGGGCACTTGTATTGAGACAGTTCCCCTTCAAAGCTCCTTTATATACAGTTACTTCCCCCCTAGGTCAGTAAAAAATTGTAACAGAAAGGATTTTGCAGTAATAGATTTATTATTGATTTTAGGCTGAAGATCTGATTCAGTAGAGATACGGACTTGGGAAAGTCATTTCATTTTCAGGCAGTAAGAGTAATAAAACATTTATTCAAGCAGCAGCACCCAACTTCCCAACTTCCAAGGTATTAACAGAACAAGGGCATCTAAGCCTTTTCACCAATTTCTAATACATTTTGTACAACTATTAAATAGATTTTCTACGTCATGTATTCAATATGTCACTGTGTAAGTTTGACAAAGTTAAATATCTGCTGATTGTTAGCCAATACCTGTAGCCTATGTCTAATCCTGATGTAGCTTACACAAAAGAACCAAACCATAAATGGCTTACCCCAATCTTTAACCAAATTGTTGGACATATAAAGAACTTTCAGTTTTTTCATTACGTGAATTCCTTTTAATTTCTCAATCAAATTGTAAGAGATCCACAGTTCTTGTACGGTTTCTCCAACAGCTTCCTAGAGTCAATATATAATTAGGATACCGATAATTAGGCAATTTCTAAGTAAATATTGTTGGCAAACTAATGATCCAATTCTGTCAGAATGAGATTGTGTTTGTGACCTCGGTCGCATGTGTGTACCTTATGGAAGTAGAGGAGTAGAATTTTGTAACAAACAAAAAAGGAGATGATTAATGCACATTCCCGGGCCCCATATACTATCATAATATCTGTGCTAGTGACCCAAGGTAATTTGTTAGGACCTTCCATACTGGGGTTACCTCGATGTGGTTGGAAGGCTTTTCACTTTTATGCATAAAAATTGTTACTAAAACCCCCCATGTTTTTAGTGTTTGCACTAGCACAGATATTATGATAGTATATGAGGCCTGGGAATGTGCATTGATCATCTCTTTTTTTGTTTGTTCAAATGTTTTGGTCAGATCAGTAGCACTTCCGCTATATGTTATAATAATGTTGCCATAGGAGTGCGCAGCTCCCCCTTTTTGTTTGAGTATAATTTTGTAAACTTTTTCTCTGGCCAAGTATTTGTCTTTCAGAAAAGCCTAGAAGAAGACAGCGAATCTACTGGAGGATTCAATAAAAGTTCTTATTGTTAAAAATGGTGCTAATTTTGGCCCAACCAATCAGATCTTATTTAACATTTAAAAGCTAACATCTGATTGGTTGGGGCAAAATTAGCACCATTTTTAACGATAATATATATATATCAGTAACAAATTACAGTCAATTCTAAACTTTATCTTTAAAGGGGAATTGTGGTCTCCAAACAAGTTAAGTTTTAATGAAAGGCCAGTTTTTTTACTACCTTTAAAACGAGCCATCAACCACCTCTCTACGTGCTCCACAGCCCAAGATATACAGAAATGACTGACCAGAAAGTTAATGGGTGAGAGGCTGACATGTGACATTCCTGAGGCTTCTCCTGCACAGTGCCACCGGCGAGCACAGCCTCAGACTCCCTCAGTGTGTGAGGGAGACAGGAAGTCCCTCCTCCTCTCTGCTGTGTGAAGTCCTGACAGAGAAGGTAAGGGAATCTACAGCCCTTCTCTTTCACTGTGTGAAAACAGCCTTTTCAGGCAGAGTTCTCACAGGCTGATTCCACGGAGTTTTCGTTTTTTTTTGGGGGGGGGGGGGGGGTCTGAGTAACCCACGGCATATCACACACAAAAATGTAAATATCTTCAAAACTATGCAAAATAAACAATGGAAATAAATTGCAAAAATTCTCAGGGGAGCAATTTCTATCAATTTACCTAAAGTCATTTTTGGACCACATTTCCCCTTTATGAAATCGTGCCCCAGGCAAGATTCACAATTGTAACATTGATTGTAAAGTTTTATCCATCCAGAGAATGCCACAGAATTGTCGAATTTATTTTATGCATCTTGGTTAAAAACAATATCCCAATTACTGCAAAGCAATGTAAAATCCACATAAAAAAAAGACAGACTTACTAGTCCATTTAAATTCTTTATATTATTTCTTCCTAAAGACAGGATTTTCAGATTCTCTGAAAATGAAATAATTAGACAATAAAGGATTAATTCTATCTTTTAAAGGTATCTCCACTGTTAAAAAAATTTGGGGCTTCACTTTTATTAAAGAACAGGAGGTAAAGGAGCTGTGTCTTACCTCCTGTTCTTCAATAAAACCTGCAGGAGCTGGGAACGGAAGTTAGGTACTTATCCAATCGCTCGCTCCTACACCGCGTAGTCTGACACGTCCTGTCAAACTCACTGTGGTCTACCCGAACCCAACCCATAAATTGGGGGGGAAACTGTGGGTACCCTAGGACTCTAGGCCAGATCTCACCCCCAATGAAATTAAAAGGGTCAAAAATTGGATAAGGAGTGGTTTGTAAAAACTGTTAATGTTTTTTCCTGGTCCTGAAATGTATGTGAACCAAGTCTCAGCCTTTCGGAAGTTTTTCTGTAACATACATACACACACTGACATAGAGAGAAAGAGATTCATTTAGAATTACACTAACAACAATAACATAGCTACATTTAACATAAAGAAAGAAAGAATACTCACTAAGTCCATTCAGGTTGGCTATTTTTTCAATGCAGTTAGTTGAAAGAGACAGTTTCCTGAAAGAAGGTAAGTATATTTACATCACATGCTGCAGTTACATGCGGTTTTGCTTGGTTATACAACAGCCAGTTATGTGGTTATTTTACAGTAAACTAGCTAAATTTACAAGCAGTTTATAATACAAATATACAGTCAAAGCTGCTTACAATAGGGTACATGTTCGTACTAAAACATGTTTTCCTGGCTTATAAATTAGAAACGTCTGATAAATCTAAGTGGTTCCTAACAAAAATAAATTTGTGTGAAGGCAGTGAAATCATTTACTACAGCAAGCCCTGCACTAACTCTCTCAATCACTCTATTCTTAGGCTACGTTCACACTACCCATTTTTTTAACGCAGCGGAACATCCCTTTTGTGATTTAGTGTTTTGTTCCACTGTGTTAATTCATAGTGGCGCCCATTATTTTCAAAGACACTGCCATGCATTAACTCACAAAACTGTAGCATTCAGTACGTTCCTGACAATGCACTACACTGCAGCGGTTCAGTATGAATGGTGCCCTTCACTTCAATTGCAAATGCGTTTTGGTGCAATTTCCCTGCATGAAATCGTTGTGTGAACGAAGCCTAAGAAGATGAAGACACAAAGCACACTGAGCATGTCTGAGCTAGTGGCTATGTAAGGAGGAGGAGTTGACTAATTATCTCATTTACAGTACCTTCATTTTAAAATTGATTCCCATCTCATTCTAAAAATTCTTGATCTCATATTTTAGTGATTATTCTGTATCTGATAAAGAATTAAATTGTAAAGTTGTAGCTCTCAATATCTATGAATCCTACTAAACAAACTAAACAATCAGCCCTAATTTTAAATAAAAAAATCTACATATTTAAAGCTGTGTATAAGAGCCTTTGCTCGTGTGTTTTACCAAAGAGCCTTAAGGATATTACAACCTTATTTATTAGGACTGTGATTTAGAGTAAACAGTATTTCAAATCTGCTCTAGTACTGTAATTCAAAGCAAGTCTTTTCAAAATAACTACCAGAGAATGGCTAACGGTCACAATTGTACAAACTTGTTATTCTTACTCGCAGTTAACAAGCGTGGATAATGATGCATCCATCTTTTCAATTGAAGGAATCTGTGCATAAAGTTTCACTTCCTTTGCATCTGCTGCTTTCTGCCCAGTCTTTTCCTCCTGTAATAAATAAAGCAAGATTTCCAAAACTGGTAAATCACAAAAAAATGTTTCTGCCACTCATTGTGCTGGATAACACTGAATTGGACATCACACCTCTCATTCTTGCCCTGGAGACATAACCCCTTCTGGTTAAAGTTATTTCCAGAGGAATGGGAAATGTTTTTCAAAAATAATACCAACACAGCCAGCCCCACATCTGTATGGGACTCGTTCAAGATATATGCACGCACATGTCTGACCCAGGAGATAAACAAAATCAAAAGACTATCATCCGCGGAGGAGAGAGCTGCGACACTAGATCTAGAGAGAGCAGAGACCAATTACACTGCCAGACCCTCAGATATTACACTAGAGACCCTCAAACAACAAACCAGATCAACAAACATTATACTGCAGGGCAAGGCCAACAAAAAATTATTCTTCCAAACACAATCGTATGTTGAATATGAAGACAAATGTGGGAAATTGTTGGCATACATGGCAAATCATGAACATAGACCCCCCACAGTGATAACACTAGCCTCCCAGACTGGACAGATGATCACAGATCCCCTCAAAGTTACAGCACAATTTGTCTCCTTTTTCAAAGACCTATACTCCACTAAACTCACTAACACATCACCAGACCCCTACCGTACATACAAAATATTCCACTCCCACAACTGTCCTCAGCACAACGAAATATGTAAAAGAACCCCTGACCCCAACAGAAATACAAGGGGCTCTGTCACAATTGTGTGCGGGAAAAGCACCTGGAATGGACAGCCTCCCCAGAGAATTTTACACAACATACCAAGACACCCTAATACCACAATTACATTTGCTATACCAGGAAATGTATGACACACTCACTTTACCTCCTAGTTTGAGGGAAGCCCTCATTATTTTAATCCACACACAGGGTAAAGACCCTCACTATCCAGAATCATACTGGCCTATCTTGCTCCTACAGGTGGACGTGAAAATCCTAGCCAAAACCCTAGCATTACGCCTAAATAAACTAATCATGACACTGATCAACCCCGATCAGGCGGGCTTCATACCTGGGAAAAACACCACAATGAACACCTGTAGACGATACTGGGAGGTAAACGGACTCAATGAGGTGATAGTATTGTAAGCGGATGATCTCCTCCTATACTTACCAGACCAGGGACAGTCTCTGGAATTGGCCCTACAGATAATTGATGAAAACGGTACATATTCAGGCCTGGTAATTAATTGGTCCAAATTCTTCCAATAGACAGGTTCCCACCCAATAATACTAATACACATCTCCCTCTAACCTGTTCCAATATAATCAAATACCTGGGAATACACATATCCAACTCCCCCGAAGGATATATCTTATTAAATGTTGAACCAATTTTCACAATCATCAAATCCAAAATTCAAATATGGTCCAAATTGCCTCTAAGTATAATGGGGAGAATCAATCCGATTAAGATGATTCTCCTCCCCAAAGTACTCTACATACTATGGCACTCTGCTACGTATATACCTCTGAAATATTTTAAAACATTAGATCACATTGTCAGCTCTTTTGTCTGGGGCGGAGCTAGACGCAAAATCTCCTGGGCAACAGTTAAGAGGCCACTGGATGCTGGGGGCCTGGCTGTGCCGGATTTCCAGATATATTATTTTGCTTTACAACTCTCCCATATTTTCCATTAGAGTCATACAGAATCGGATAGCCCTATCTCAAATTCCAGACGCTGCAATATTCAAAAATCCCTTATACCTAATATCCAGAGGCCACAGAGGTACCGCAAACACCAATCTGTTACACTCTATCACAGTTCAAGCGGTAAAAATATGGGATAAGGTCCTTGACAGAATTGGGCTCCCTGCGGTGAACCGCCGGACTCCGCTCTGGAACAAAAAAACTCTCCCGGAATCCCACAAACTCCTTCATTTTAATCTTTGGTACAAATATGGTGTCTCTACACTTGGACATTTACTAAGTAATGACTGTCTAAAACCATTTGCACAAATTCAACAAGAATTTCAATTACCTAATTATATGTTGTTTCGATACCTTCAACTCAAACACGCATTTCTGACCCAGTTTCCTGCCCCACCACTAGTACTCCGGGACAATCCAATATATAACCAACTGCAAAAAACTTCATCAACAAAATTAATATCCTACATCTACCAACAACTGGCTCTCCCAGGAGCGCAGACATTTATGTCCATCATAGGGTCACCTCCCTAAAAGCCTCATTCACACTCCACAGAGCCTATCTCATGCTTATACGTATCGCCAGATACAAAACTGGATATAATCCTCTCTGCCACTTTCTATCATCTTATCTGGTTATGTCCAGTCTTGCAAGGCTTTTGGAAACAAATTACTAAGTTTCTTCATGATGAAATGGGAGCATTGTTTATTATCTGTTTCATGATAATGTTATATAATTAATAAACGTTTCCTCCATTTGGAGGGGAGAAAAAAAAAATATTAATAACAAATTAATGGCTTTTCACCTAATGGATGAAAATAACATGGCAGAATGGAGTATCAGAGTAAATACACCAACAAAACCAATTTTTGCACCCCAGCGTTTCTAACCCCTGGAACAGCAGTTTCCAGAATCCTATTCCTATTGAACAGCAGTGGGTTAGTTTCACTCAGAGGCAAATTGGGCTTTACCAGAGGTAACACATTTATTTCTAACAACAAGAACCCCTTTCTGGTTACTTTTTATACCAAACCAAATGGTCTCCTACTACTTCAATCAGGACCAAGGCCTTTACTACAACAGAGACCAATAGGCACAGTGTGCAAAATATTTATTGGCAGCAGGAAAGCTTGTCTTTCCTTTAAAATTTAAGGATTAAAATGGAGGCTTGTTGCACACATATATTTAGAAAAGAAGAAAGATGATTATTTATATTATTATACCGAAACATAACCTGCTATTGTGTGAATGGGCATTTAATCTGAAAATGTACGCAGGTGTGAAAAGGTTGTATCTTGCTAAAAGTGTTAATTATTATTATGGAGATTCTCATGTGACGTGCTAACATTAAAAATGAATAAACCAACTATTAATCCTATAATAACCACCACAAAAGGCAAACAACTGATCTTATATTTAACTGTGGCAGTAAAATGTTTGGTGCCAAAACCAACAATTATAGAATGGAAAGTGTACAGGATCTTTAGCATTTGTGACTTCACCAGACCTTGATTTACCGCAAACCACTCCAAGGAATCAGGCAACATTAACTATAACACAAAATACTCTAGACTATGGACTTATCCAATTATCTATTTCGTGCCTCGGTAGACATCCCTGTAGATGCTGATGAAGTATATTCTGATAGCTGTTGAAGTGAAAGAGAGTGAACTTGTTGCAGTGATTGCAGGTGAAAGTTTCAAAACTGTTGGCTTTAGTCATTCCTGGATCCTAAATGGCAAAGCCTTTTATGCTCCAGTCTCACCAGACAGATGGGATGAAATGGACCTTACATAGTACTGTACTACTAAGAAAAAGGAATATGATAGCATGATACTGAGTCCAAACTCAGTGTCACCCAGATCAAAGAGACCTTAAATGAATTTATCCATTTCATGATTTTATTTACATTGAAGTTCTATGGAGTCACTTATACTTAGCTCCGTGGAGTCAAACAATCAGAACATCACTAAGGGTAAGGCCCCACTGTACCGTTCCAAATATCACGTTGCGGTTTTTGGAGTGATAGGATGCGTGATTTTACGCAATAGCACATGTGCTGCTGTTTTACATTTAAATTAAGTTAAATGTCAATACATGCGATGTGCACCAAAAATGGTGACTGCATGCATTGTTGAAACGCAGCGCAGATAGTGGGGCATGATAATCGTGGCGCCCATGCTAAGCGCAGTGATCTGAAAAACGGATCGCATCATGCACATTTTGCACATAGTGAAGTTTATGCCTAAACAAAGAAGCCCTGTCTGCCAAGACCTAAACCCAGAAACTGCATGTGTACATTCCATAGTGCTTAGGGCATGGAGAAGCACAAATTCCATCACTGCTGCCAGTTGTAAAGCCTTTCCGTGACCTAAGCACTATGCTTTTAAATGCATTTAAGGCTGAGGCCACACTAGGATGCACATTAAAGCACGGGAAAAGCGTTAATGTTCACTTACACTGAGATCCGCACAATGTTTCGCAATCGTAGTGAATGAAAATCATGATATCATGTGCTCCGAAAACGCAGAGCAGTGCATGCAATGTGGCCACCCACATTGACATAGTATGCTCTGTGTTTTTCACATGCAAACTGATCGCAAACGTGATCTAAAGCATGTAAGAAACACACTAGTGTGGCTTAGCCCTAAGTTTACATTATAACTATTTTTCCCTTACTTTTCACTGATAATAAAAATTTGCTGTTTTTGTTCAGAGCTTAATTTGTAAGATTTTACTTACTCTACACAAGTACTTTGTGATTTTGGGATTTTTGTGAAAGGCAAGTAATATCCTGTTTAGATTAGCAATATCTCAGCTGTAAAGCTGGGTACACACTGCAACAACCTTTAAAATATGATGGCTTCTGTCATGATCTTTAAAAGATGACAGACTCTGTTTGTCATTTTTTAAAGATCAGCCGACACAGAGTCCCAAGAATTAAAGTACAGGGAGAACGTTTAGGGCTGTCACATATCCTTTAGTTCTTTACTACAGGGGCCAACTGCAGCCAAGGGAAAGTTTCAAGTGATCCTGAGGCTGATGGTGAACGCTCGTCGGCCTTGGCAGCACATTTTAATGATAAAGCCAGGTAAATGTGTTAGAGCCTGATCCTCTTCTATACGATTGTAAGGATAACCTAACATCATATACAGCATTGTAAAACTAAAAATCTGATTATCCTTTGTCAATTTATGGTATTCAAAACTTTGCAGATTGCTGTATCTGACAAAGTGGCGATTACAACCACGAAACGCGTAGGGCGGAGTCTATCCTCCATGCTCGTCTGGACTGTTACCCAGCGTGTTCTGATACCTGTGCAATGATTTTAATACAATGTTCCAATAAAGTTTGATTGCTTTTAATGGATTTGTGAGGATTCGTGTGTGGCCACCCTTGACCCCTTTTGGATTTTATTGCTGTATTTGGTGTTTGAAGTATTGGAATGAAATAAAGAATTAAATTTTTAAATGATTCTGTTTGTGGGGTGCATAGATCATAAAATTCATAAGCTTGCACCAAAGACAAAACCACACTATCAAGATAAAAAGGTCCTCTCTGATCATACTGCAAAAAAACCCATGCACCAGAAAAAACACAATGGAAAATTAAATCCCCTCTGGCGTACCATTTAGGCCACTCAAAATCTTTGTAAACACTCCTTGCTCCTTCTTAATTAATGAAGGTCAAATACATAAGCCATGTATTTTAACCAAATTCTGGAAATTATTGTAAGATGAGAGCATCAGAGGTAGACTAAGAACTCACTTACCCATTTTGCCAAAGCCTCTTTTATAGTTGTTGCTTTTGCCTAAGAAAAAAGAGAAAAGGTTTAAAGCTTGAATATTATTTACGTAATAGTTTGCACTGTCATATCAGATTCTCCTTATCACAGGAGATGGTGTAAGATCACATGTTAAAGGGCATCTGGAGAAAAATGTATTTTAAATTGACCATTACTGGAAACTATAATTCTTTCCAACCACCTTTGTAACATTTTTTTGTTGATCTGTTGTGCTGTCAACAACAGTAATCATAAACTTTTCTGGACGACAGTATGAAAGTATGTTGGATGGAAGGAAAAGTGTGCAGGCAACATTAAGGCAAAATTGGCCAATTGTGCGTTTAAAAATGGAAAATCTTCAACTTCTTCTGCGCCCCTCACCTACTGACTCTCTCCTTTATCTGCACTTTTCCCAGGACTTTTTGGATTACTTCCAAAATAAAGTCCATCCATATGCAGATCTCTGGTCCTAGGGATAACTCTCAGATTATGTTGCTCTTACCTCCCTCTGCTATTCTTCGATCTTTTACTCCTTTGACCCATTCCGAAGTCTCTCACCTGCTTCTGTCCACTCACAACCTGTCCTCTTGAACCCATGCCCTCTATATTACTGAAGCACTGTAATCATGTGCTTACCCCTATAGTAACTCACATATTCAATACCTCCCTCACATCTGGAATTTTCCCTTCCATCTTTAAGCATGTTAAACCCATACTAAAAAAGCCCTCACTAGACTCCTCACGGTCTATCTCAAACTCTACTTACAGCCCCTCGCTCCAGCGTCGTTCTGATCCGGCTCACTGCCTGCCGGAACTACAAGCAGGGGGCCGGACTGGCAGCCACGGATGTGATTGGCTAAAAGGCAGCCAATCACAGCTGAGGCTGCCAGCAATACAGAATGCCGTGGGAGCGGGGATCTGTAAGTAGAGTTCCGATTCTATTTTTACAGTTTCATTATTGTGGTTGGGGGTGGGAGGGCATGCCCTGCAATATACATAAACGATTTAACGCAGGAAGACAGCTCCTACTCTTCAGTTTCCTGGACTTTAAAGATGCACTACAGGAGAACCATAAGCAGCAGGGATGTAAGGTAAGGATTTTTTTAAATTGTATAGTGGGGCTGGTAGTGAGTCAAATTTTAGTTTGGGGGGTGGACATGCCATTTAAAAGGGACAGCGCCTCTATCCGTCCCCGCCTCGCGTTCCAATTGGGGAATCCGGCCCTGGCCCCCGGACATATGCCGCAAGTTCACAATGAACACAGTGTTGCACAATTGCCATTAAAACCAGCTCTCAATGCGAATTGCAAATGGGTGACAGGCAAAAAAATTCAAGTGTGGCCTAGGCCTATAGATTGCTGTTGATTAATAACAAGCTTTAGCACCTGTGTGTATTTGGGAGCAGTTCCCACATTGCCTTCTTCCTGATATAGTTAACACCACATGCAATAGTCTGTAAAGGACTACACAGTAACCACATGCCATACATGTTATCCACTCTCTGACATTTATCACCCGACAGAGTTCTCACACTCACCATGTTGCTGTCTCAATCGATTCGGCCACTCTTTGAGTCGCTAGGAAACGGGGAAACGCTGTGTTGGAGGCGGGGCGTTCGAATCACGTGATCACTCGTGCGAAAAGTCACGTGACTGGCCAAGGCAAGGATGTCTCAGCTATTCTATCCTATGGTACCACCGTGCTAGAGTTGGAATCCAGGGGATCCGAATGGAGGTGCATTGGGGAGAATAAACAGGAGTGTTCCCTAGACCCCCACAGGGACCTGACCATTGGCAGTGGGAGGGTAAATGTACAGGTTCATGGGGGAGGGGCGGTGAAATACTTGGGGGACAATAGGAGATAAGTGAATAAAGTGGAGAATTAACAAAGGATGTGTAATGATTAGACAACTATGGAAGATGGGAAGGAAGGTGAGATTAATATTATTGTGGCTGCATGGAATGACTTGTTCATTAATTGTTAAAACAAAATTCTGCAGACTGCAGGCAGGTTAAGGTGGGTGGCCATACAGATACAAATTCCATCACAAAGTGCCAACAGATCACATTCGTATCTGTCCGCACACATGCGGTGGGATTTTGGGAACCGCACATAAGGACCCCACGTGATATGGGGATCGTGCGGTCATACACAGAACAATCGGATCGGCTCCCTTTACTAAAGTGAAGGGAGCAGTTACTGCCCGAAGGAAATTTTCCGTCTTTCCTGACCGACCATAATGTTGCTCACGGTCGTTCATCTACGGTCAGTTGGGAACAGCCCCTACACACGATAATGGGTAAATTCTGTCGTTCCACGGTGGGATTTACCCATTGTCGTTAGCGTGTATGGCCACCAAAGACAGGACAGGTGATGGGCTATTGGGACATTGGGGGTGACATGAGCTGTCATGATATGGATCCTGCTGCAAGCAGATATAGTGTATTTGAAAAAGAACGCATAGCATACCACGACATAACACATGTCGTGTGGTATGCTGTGGATTTGATAAACATTTTTGCAAGCTGATATCGGCTGCAGTGTGTCTCTGTGCACCTTGTTTCTTTGGATTAATTCCTGGTGTTTGATGCGGCCACACAGCACGGTTGGATGCTGAAACTGTGAGAGACGCTGAGACATTGCTGATTTGGGAGTGATCTAGTGTATTTATTAATCATACACTGTTTGTAATACTAGGAATTCATTAGTTTTATTTTTACAGCCTTAGGATAAATAGCACCGTGCCAGATTTGTTACTGGCACCCTCTTCAAAACACCCCCTGGGCACACATAATATGCTGTTGAATACTGCTGAACCTTGGCCTGCTTTAAAGGGCAACTAAAGCCACAGAACAACACTGAACCAGAAGTCAGGACACCTTGATATAAAACCAGTAATCTGGGTCTTACCTCTCATTTTGATACAGGAGCTGGGAAATTTACCTAAATAACATATGGTTTCTGCTTTATTTCTCAGCATTCTAGTATCAGACAGTTTGGTCAACGACCATTATGTTCTGCACATGCTCAGTCCTTAGCTATGGCAGAAACTTGTTACAGTTGGTCACACCCATTAATAATCTCTAGCCAATCATTTTACAGGACAGATAATGCAAGGTAGCATGTGACTGAGGGCAGGAGGTGTGGTCTGACACTGCCCATACACTCAGATACTTCGTCCAGTTCTTAACAGGCTTTGATTTACTTTGATACAATTTACTGAGGTGGGATTTTATAGTTTATTGGTGTTTTTAGGGGGGTTGTTTTCAGATTCTGGAGTATGAACAATTGGGTTTAGTTCTCCTTTAAATCAAGTCCGCCACCCGCGCTTACTGTCTTTCAGTATCTTCAGTGCATAGTTTATATATCGTGGGTCCATCATTACGTA
Organism: Hymenochirus boettgeri; assembly: GCA_019447015.1. Taxonomy (NCBI): domain Eukaryota; kingdom Metazoa; phylum Chordata; class Amphibia; order Anura; family Pipidae; genus Hymenochirus; species Hymenochirus boettgeri. The sequence goes on from CM033471.1 coordinate 245,623,896, forward strand.
ACATATAACTTACTAAATGCACAGACAGAACACAGCATACAGACACCTTAAGTAAGGCTTACGTGTGTTGGGGCTTTGTATGTGAGGTGGTGCTGATACATATATTTAATCTGCAGGACTGGGGAGCTGTGGCAATGATACACAACTTTGATATCCAGGTCTGTGACCTAATACTCCTGGTTGGCACCCCCTGGTAACACAACCTGTGCGGTCACACAGGTCGACCTTATAAAAGGCTGGCCCTGAGCAAATGGTTCATAAACCCAGCAAGGAGACAGGGATTTCTATAGAATCTCTACAGACAGGAGGCCTCCGAACCAGCGGGTGGTCTGATAGGGTGGACAATTTGACCTACTTGTTAACCTCAGAGAGAGATTAAAACACTGGGTTTTTAATAATCACCATAACTTGATTTGTGGGTCAGCTACCATAAGGACACCATCCAAAATGTAAATTCAGGAGGGTCAGTAATATTGGGGTATAAAAAATGTAAGATGTTTATTTTCACAGCCTTGTTGGTTTTTTGAATGGCCCCTACTGAGGATGATAAAGTTTTGGACATACTCTGAGCCCATCACCCTTTTAGGTGATTGATGGAAGCCTGGGTACAACCCGTGTCAGGGGTAGATAAGGAGCCACACAACTATAGAACAGAGCTTCTGATCAAAGTGGATTATCAAAAGAGCCAGGAACCTTTTTTTTTTTTCATCTACGGACTTACAGGGAGATTCAATAAAAGTTCTTATCGTTTAAAATGGTGCAATTTTGCTCCAACTAATCAGATCTTATTAAACATTTGTAAGCTTACATCTGATTGGTTGGGGCAAAATTAGCACCATTTTAAACCATAAGAACTTTTATTGAATAACCCAGTTATTCTTTAAAAGAACCCTGACTATTTACCCCAGCATTTTCACCTTTATCCCTTTATTTTACCGTTGCTTATTTTTATGGCTGTTTTTTAATTATTTTTGTAAATACCATTGGACCGTTTTTGTTTTTTCTTTTATTAAACAATATTTTATAAAATCGTTAAAGGGCATGTCCAAAAATTTTATATGTTGGAGGAAATGGCTGAAAACCTCGACCTCGCCAGGTTTATATAACTCAAAGCTGTCCCAAAATGCACTTACCAGACTTCACATTCCCTTTCTGCCATCTGCTTGTCTTCCGCGCACAGAAACAAACAGAAGGGGCTCGACCGGCATCTGCTTCTGTGATTGGCTAAGGCTCGATGTTTAAGCCAATCACAGGAGAAGATGCACGGAAGTCAGCAAGGGAACGAAGGCTGGTAAGTACATTTGGGGACAGCATTGAGTAATATAAACCTTGCGAGGTCGAGGTTTTCAGCTATTTGCTGCAACATATAACATATATATATTTTGTTTGGGGGGGGTGGACATACTTTAAATGCTCTAACGGTAAGTAAGAATCCTGTCCTCTGAGACACTACATATTATAGTATTTAATTTGGCTTGAAGAGACAAATTACTGTTCTTTCTATTGCTTCTTATTCCGTTTTATTCTTACACTTTTTTGGACTGTATCTCCTCCCAGTTTTTAAGATAGAGACATGAAATTTGGTGCAGACGTGCAGGGCATATAGGAGAAGTGTGCTATTGCCTAGCTAAGGAATCCACAGAAGCGTTATCAGCGAATTTCGGGCCTTTTTGTCCCATAGACTATAATGGTAACAATCCTCAAATGTGGATACTTCGAGGTTTAACAGCCATGAGATCAAAACAGTTTGTTTCATGGTCATAAACACAGACGCTAATACCCCCACAGATACAGGTACACCCACCTACTGACCTACCTTTCCATTCCCATGGAAGCCATACTTAAAGGGTAACTATAGTCAAAAAACTAATTTTGATCAATCATCGATAAAAGTTAGTTATATGGTCATACATGCAAAAACACATACCCCCAACCCAACATGGGTACACGCACCTACTGACCTACCCTACTATTCCTGTGGCAGCCATACTTACTAAAGTAAAAAAACAAAATTTGATATATCCTCAATAAAATTTAGTTTTATGGTTGTAAACACAAAAAAGACATACCCCCTCAACCAGACCCAGGTACACACACCTACTGATCTACTCCTCCATTAGTGTTGCAGACATACTTAAAGGGTAACTAAAGTAAAAAAAAACAAATCTTGACCAATCGTCAAAAAAGTTTTTTAACCCCCAACCTGACACAGGTACACACACCTACTCATCTACATTTCTGTGGCAGCCATACTTAAAGGGTAACTATAGTCAAAAAAACTTATTTTGAACAATTATCAAATAATCCCTTTCTAGTTAGTTGTATTTAGTATCGGTTGTATTATCTGTTATTATTCCTGCCTGAGTGTGGTAGTGAGTGATGCAGATGTTTAGTATTATTTCACATTTATAGCTATTAGCTATTAAGGCTGGAATCAGTTCCCATGGCTGTTAGTAAGTGGGTTTTGGCAGTAGTTTTTAAACCTGGTAAGTGGTATATGTAGTGATGGCAATCTTTAACCTGGTTTTGGGAAAGCTGTTTGGTCTGAGGTCTGGGCTATTGCAACATTGGGGGGTGACATGGCTATTGCAACATTGGGAGGTGACATGGGCTATTGCAACATTGGGGGTGACATGGGCTATTGCAAGACCCTGTGTTACTGGGGGGATTGCTTTAAAGTAGGGATGTCAAACTTAAGATGTTTTGAAAACAAGATTGCTTTAAAGTAGGGATGTCAAACTTAAGATGTTTTGAAAACAACAACAATGCTGGGGTTGAAGTTTTTAAACATCTGGAAAGCCCTTGTTGCACTTGTTGCAACGTTTTAAAACTTTTCATTCCACGTGTTTAACCCTAATGTATCTGTTCTATTCAGTAAGATCAACTAGACTTAATGTTAAGTTCAGAATTCAGAATGAGAAAGCCAGTCGGATGACTAGCGAGACGTCTTCAAGAACTAAACTTTAAGTCCAGTTGATCTAACTGAATAGAACAGATATACCATGACCTGGATGAATGAGAACCTTCACAAGATTTAACCCTAATGGTGTTTCTGATGTAAAACAAATCAGTTATTGGTAAAGAATTGCAATTATTTCTCTATACAGTCTGTCTTGTACTCACTGGTGGTGGTGGGAAAGGGGGTGGGATCTTCTGGTCTTCAAGCTGTGTCCAGTCAATAGATGCGTACAGCTGCTCTGTCCTTATATCCCCTGTCACTCCGAGGCGCTTGTCCGGGTTCTTCTGTAGCAGCTGTAACAAAGCAAAATATCATCATTCATTTACATATTGTAGAAAATGTAATTGTCACTCATATACATAGGTCACTAAGAGGTAGTTATCAGTCACCAAGGAATTATTAACAATATAGCCTAATTACCTAGAAAACTATAAATGAACAGTGAGTTTGCAGGTTGTGCAGCTTATTATAAAATATTCATTTCATATAGTGACTTTATTTATCTATAAATATTAAAGGGCATGTTGGCTGACAAAATTCAGCCCCATCCAGCCATAAATCTCACTATATTTATCTTTAGCAAACCTCAATCCCTCACTGGCTGGTAGACGCCTCCTCTGCTGCTGTAACATGTAACCTACCTCTGCAGCTCTGGGAAAGGAAGTCAGTGATTGGCTGTGATGCTTAAAACTGACTTCCAGACGCATAAGCTGTAGGGAAAGTAGAACTACGTCTAGGGGGGTTGAAAAGTAGAAGCTCAAGGCAGTTTTATAGCAGAAGGTATAGCAAGGTTTTTGTCTGGGGGCTGAACCTTGTCTTAAATCTACGTGATGAGGGTGGACATGCCCTTTAAAGGCAATAGTACAAGCAGTGTGAATTGGATATGCTCTCTATATATGTTTGCACTTACTCCTTTCAAGAGATGTCGCAGTTCTGTGCTGAGTCCTGGCGGATAATGGGGTTTCGCTTTAACACCCAGTGTCCTCATCTGTCCCTCGCTGAAAGGCGACCTTCCTGCAGCCAATTTACAAACCATAATCCCGAATGACCACCAGTCCACTCCTGCATCATAGTGCTGACCTGATCGCAACTAAAGGAAACAAAATACAATTTGTTAGATAAAGAAGGTTTCTCATTTTATCATATCTACAACATGTTCACTCAGAGAGTAAAATTACAGTTCATTCTTAAAATGTGGTAACCTAAATCATTGATATAAAATCGAGAGATAAGCTACTTGGATAAACAGGTGCAATAGGTGAACCCCCCTTTATTAGATGGACAAATACAGTTGATAAAGAGGGGGTTTCCCCTATTGCACCTGTTCATCTGAGTAGCATTTTTACATTACTCTATTTTATATCACTGTTTCAATTGGCACCTGTGGTTTAAGTTATACTGCACCGGAGATCTCTACAGGTGGGTGAGTGTGCTTGGTTTGGATTTTACCTTCTAAATCATGACAATACTGAGCTGATTAATTGGATGTTTTCCTATCCTGTGGCTATAGCATTAGAGTTTAGTTCCTCACCTCTGGCGCCATGTATATGAAGGTTCCTACTCGTCCTCTGAGCATCTTAGTGCCCGGCGTGTTCTCTGCAGATAATCCGAAGTCTCCAATCTTGGCGTGGCCTCTGTCGGTCAATAAGATGTTTGCCGGCTTAATGTCCCTGAAACGTAAAGAAGTTACTATAAAGTAATGATGGAAATGAGAAGTGGGGGAATTATTAATAAAATACAGGTGAATATTATTAGGGGTGGAATATGTGATAAAGGATTTATAATAACTGCCTGTAGTATTCAGTTATAAAGAAATAAACTAGGAATATGTTACATCTGAATGAATATTAGCAGGGAATAATGAAAGCTTAAAGACTGAATTATTAGGGACAAACAGATCCATAAGGACGATCCATTAACCATATTTTACTTACCGATGGACGATGTTGTGGGAGTGAAGATATTGCAGGCCGACGATGATCTCTGCTGAATAGAAGCTTTTAAAATGGAAAAATAAATTATTACCATAGAAAGTAACCGCAGATGACGTCATTATTTACTACAGTGATTACTACCTACACATAAAGACACAGAATGGGGTGAAGGGGTTTAAGAATCCCTCCATTCTACTGAACAGTGTCGGAGCAGAGGATCTAGTCTCCTGATTTCCATAACCCACAGTAGGTACAAAGAGTCACAGAGAACTAGGGCCTCTCCTGTGGGTCTGGGGGCTATACATGGTATAGAGCTATCTTACTAATAACAGCTTGGTTTTCCATTGGTCCCACTGTGAAGGATAAAGATTTAATCTCTACACTGACTAGGAAAGCTGGATACTGAGATAAAGAATGTAAAGATTACAAGTTCTTTATTACATATAACTAGGCCTCACTTACATTACACTGTTCATATCCAGGTGTTTGTTCTTCTCTAGCAGGTTCTTCTGTAGCAGATGCTGTAGACTCCCATTCGCTAACTCCATGACAAATAAGGCGTGGTTCTAGTAATGAATGAAAAAAGACAGGTAGTGAAATGACTGAATACAATACAAACCTTCCTCTCAACATTCCTGCGATGTTCTGACAACCATCTGGCCTGATCATTATATGATCGATATTACGATAATAAAAACATGACCGGTTGGGAATGTCACAAATAAAACTGCTGCTCCACTCAATATTATAATCAATTGGACATTTATCTCTGATGGAATGTTGTAGTAGGGTATGACCAGCTTTAAACCAATCACAACTCAGTGACAAAAATAACTAATAATTCACATTCCATTGACTGTAATTGATAGACTACTGGTATGGCGGTCACTAACGTTCTCTCTATACTTTATATATACTTTATATAGGGAGTATGGCGGTCACTAACGTTCTCTCTATACTTTATATATACTTTATATAGGGAGTATGGCAGTCACTAATGTTCTCCCTATACTTTATATATACTTTATATAGGTAGTATGGCGGTCACTAACGTTCTCCCTATACTTTATATATACTTTATATAGGGAGTATGGCGGTCACTAACGTTCTCCCTATACTTTATATATACTTTATATAGGGAGTATGGCGGTCACTAACGTTTTCCCTATACTTTATATATACTTTATATAGGGAGTATGGCAGTCACTAACATTCTCTCTATACTTTATATATACTTTATATAGGGAGTATGGCGGTCACTAACGTTCTCTCTATACTTTATATATACTTTATATAGGTAGTATGGCGGTCACTAACGTTCTCCCTATACTTTATATATACTTTATATAGGGAGTATGGCAGTCACTAACGTTCTCCCTATACTTTATATATACTTAATATAGGGAGTATGGCGGTCACTAATGTTCTCTCTATACTTTATATATACTTTATATAGGGAGTATGGCGGTCACTAACGTTCTCTCTATACTTTATATATACTTTACTAGCAAAAGTGTGCCCGTTGGTGCACAGTGGGTTTTTTATGTGTTAATTTTATATAGTTTAATTTGCTGGAGTGTTAGTTACATATATTTATTGAAATATATTAATATATAATAAGTGTAAGCTACCTGCCACTTACAAGGCCCTCCATATCCTATCTAAGAATGACATATTTTAAGTAATAATGCTGTTATTTTTGTAGTGTAATTATTATGTTTAAGATACGTTTTTACCTAATGATAACTTCCTGCGGCACTTGGAGCACAGGAGAAAGAGACAGACAGAAAGAGACAGACAGAAAGAGAGAGACAGAGGGAGAGACAGAGAGAGAGACAGACAGAGACAGAGCGAGAGACAGAGAGAGAGAGACAAACAGAGAGACAGACAGACAGTGTCGTTTGGCCACGCCCACCCGCTTCCACTACACATTGCATCAGGATGTGAAGCACTCTCCCACAATGCAATACAGCTGGATATCATCTACACTTACTGGGAAAGCAAACTTTCTTTTGATTGGCCATTAACTCGCACATGCTCAGTAAGTCTCTCCCACAATGCAATACAGCTGGATATCATCTACACTTACTGGGAAAGCAAACTTTGTTTTGATTGGCCATTAACTCGCACATGCTCAGTAAGTCTCTCCCACAATGCAATACAGCTGGATATCATCTACACTTACTGGGAAAGCAAACTTTCTTTTGATTGGCCATTAACTCGCACATGCTCAGTAAGTCTCTCCCACAATGCAAAGCTAAAGGATGTTACTGTAAAGCATGCATTGCGTCAGGATGTGATGTAGTGCTACAGCAGCTACAAGAAGCACACCTATTGGATAATAAGGACAATAAGGAAATGGCAGCAAACTTCCATGCAGAATTTAATAAATTTGAGAGGTGTGTCTATAGCTCCCATTTTGACCAGTCCATTCAAGCGTGGGGAGATTCTGTAGGTTAGTACTTTTTTATTTTTTATTTCATATGCCATTTACACACTGTTACACACTTATATATCTTTATTTTGTACATATTAATAAACTAATTCATGTTATACCTTTTACATTACAATATACACTTTTACTATGTATAATATTATTTTAGCCTACCCCCACCTACATAGTACAGTCTAAAAACTCAATGCAATCTCCACAAAATGGAAAATAATTTTATATAAAGGAAGGATATAGGGAGTATGGCAGTCACCAACGTTCTCACTATACTTTATATAGACTTTATATAGGGAGTATGGCAGTCACTAACGTTCTTCTATACTTTCGGGGAGATCCAATACGGCAGCTCACGTAACTTACCTTAGCCCGATCCCGCAATACAATAACTGACGTAAACGAGATTACGTCAGTTATTGCATCGCGGGATCGAGCTAAGGTAAGGGCGTGGGTTTAACGCCTCCTACCCAGTGCCGTTAAGTGTCGCGCTACTATGTAGTGCAAATCTTAACGGCAGGGATTTTGTATCGTTAGCCCAGCGCCGTTTCCAAAAACATTTGGAAACGGCGCTGTGCTCTAAATTCCGTCTAAAACCCACGTTAACCCGAAATTTTTTCGGGTTATCGTGGGTTTTAGGCGAAAAAGGGCCATATTGGATCTCCCCCATTATATATACTTTATATAGGAAGTATGGTGGTCACAAACGTTCTCCCTATACTTTATATATACTTTATATAGGGAGTATGGCAGTCACTAACGTTCTCCCTATACTTTATATATACTTTATATAGGGAGTATGGCGGTCACCAACGTTCTCCCTACACTTTATATATACTTTATATAGGGAGTATGGCAGTCACTAATGTTCTTCCTATACTTTATATATACTTTATATATACTTTATATAGAGGGAGAACTCTGACTGTCTGTATTCCCACCTGTCAAAGATAAGACACAATGTTGCACATAAACAGGGAGATTCAATAAATGGTCTTATCGTTTGAAAAAATGGTGCTAATTTTGCCCCAACCAATATAGTATTTGAGGTTGAATAAAGAAATACGTCCATCCAGTCCAACCTACTCTGCAAACCCCAAATTTCCTGCCTGAATCCTGTTGATTCAGAGGAAGGAAAAAACCCCACCAAATGTATGAAGGTGAAATATACTTGGATCAACTCTACTTTTTTTTTTTTAAACCATCCAATGAACCTGCCATCACAATGTCCAATAGTTTTACAGTTCTCACAGTGAAAAACCCTTTCCAAACTTGAACACTAAATTTCTTTTCTTCCAGTCTTAAGGGATGTCCATGTGTCCTCTGACATGTTCTTTTGGTGAACAATCCCTTTATTAATTTAGTTGCCCTTCTCTGAACCCTTTCCATTTCCAAGATGTCCTTTTTGGTCACAGGATTCCAAAATTGCACTGCATATTCCAGATGAGGCCTTACCAATGCTTTGTAAAGAGGGAGAATAATATTTTTCTCCCTTAAATTCATGCCCCTCTTTATACAAGACAATACCATGCTGACTCTAGATGTTGCTGCCTGGCACTACCTATAAAGGGTATGTCCACCATAAAAATAACTTGTTATTGTATGAAAGCTCCCCCCTGCCCACCCCCAACCACCATGTTATTTCATTAAAAAAGCATTCAGATCGATACTTACAGCCCTTCACTCCCACGTTACTTTGTCCGGATCCTTGCTTGCCAGGATTTGCAAGCAGGGGGCCGGACCGTCATCCACGTCTGTTATTGGCTGAGACGCAGCCAACCAAAGACGTGGCTGACGTCACGGAAAGCCTTGCGGGAACGAAGGGCTGTAAGTACCAATCCAAATGCTTTTTTAAATAAATAATATGGTGGTTAGAGGTGGGCAGTGGGGAGCTATCATACCTTAAAAAGATTTTACGCTAGGTAGAAATCTCAAGAAGGATGGATCCGGATGGTGGGAGGGAGGGGAGAAAAGGGCTCCAAAGCGCATGCCACTATCCTCTCAAAGGAAAGATCAGAGGCAGAAACCTTTTGATCAGGAAGACACCTCACAGGAGTTGGAGATCTAGAACAGTGACCATTAATCCTACATTATTAGACAGGAGTTTGAGATCTAGAACAGTGACCATTAACCCTACATTATTAGACAGGAGTTGAGCCCATATATTACATTTATTTATATGTATATAGGGTATGTAAGAGTAAGATAATGGGCCATATTTATAAAGGCTCGGTGTTGCTATTTTGCCTTAGGTTAGTGGTGTGTCTATAGTAGAAGGCAGACTACAACTAATGTGACTGTATATAACATGTGAGAGAGGTATTTATTTTACAGGTTGCTGTGACTGTATATAACATGTGAGAGAGGTATTTATTTTACAGGTTGCCATTTCCCCTAGGAAAGTCAGACCACTAGTTACACTGTTTGACAATGTGGACATTATCTCCTACCTGTACTTGGAATATTGCATGGACATGACACAGGAATGGGCATCCTCCAGCAACCTGTATATTGCATGGACATGACACAGGAATGGGCATCCTCCAGCAACCTGTAGTGCTCTGGCCTCCCTCTGGATGGTGATCGCATTCTTCATCTGGTGTCTCTTCCTGACGATCTTGATGGCGACTAACTCGGATCTCCATGACGATGATGCCAGCAGTACCTAATAATAACAATTGAGGAGAAGAAGGTTTAGTCACAGTAACTAGGAAAAATGGAAATTTAAACTCCTGTTTAGAACAAGCAAAATGGGTGTGTTTCTTTAAAAAAAAAAAGCTATGGATATAAATTATTATTATGACCTAAACATAGATACCACTGAACATAGAATTAACTTTCCCTTACATTCAGTGATTTTCCTGGTTTTTAACATTTGCTCTGACTCACATTGGGGACTGTCTGACTTGTAATATAAAGGAAATGAATTAGGTGCACAGGTTGGGTCGTCTCTATCCTTAAATCTCCTGCTATATTTCCATAGAACATTGAGTAATTTTGGGCAGCGTGAGGGAAACACCTTTCATATCTTATCTAAAATTAACATTAACATGGAGCACATCACTCACCTTGCCGAATCCTCCTTCTCCCAAGACACTTTGGAATTTATAGTCCCTGATGTCAAGTGGGAGGGGCTTTCCAGATGAACCGCTGGGCGTGATTGGAGCATTTCCTCCTATTAGGGCAAAGAAAATGATTTTTAGATTTAATGTTATAAATTGATTACAAAGGCCTGGCTCTTTAGACAAACACTCCTAGCCTGAAATCCTACTAAGGGCTAGGCCACACTGAAACGCAAACGCAATCGCAATCGCATGCGATTTCATGTGCGATTTTTTTGCGTTTGCGCTTGCGATTTCTTCAATAAGTATAGGAAATCGCATGCGATTGCGATTAAAAATGCAGAACGCAAAACGCAAACGCAAACGCATCGAAAAACGCGCGTTTTTTTTGCGTTGCCGCGTTTTCAATAATTTTGAAAAATCGCAAGCGCAATCGCAAGCGCAAACGCAAGCGCAAACGCAAAAAAAACGCAGCAGTGTGGCCTAGCCCTTAATCTTCACCTATTAGAAATAGTTCTGGGTCTCTTACCATCTAACAGGACATGTCAGACACGTTCATCCCCCAGACAGATTTTCCCTCTTTTTAGGTTAATGGGTCACCAGCCTTGCTTTGTAAAATTCTATCACTAAATATTTACTGAATAAAGTCCTAGAGCCTCTTTCATTAACGGAAGAAAAAGTCAAGTGTCTTCAGAAACAAACTGTACCAATGACAATTCACTGAGCGGTGTTGGGGAATTTCTGGGGAAATGTAATTACCTGCAGGGCCCCAATGCAGGGGACATATCACAATAAAATCTCACACGACACACAAATCTCTCTCTCTCTCTCTCTCTCTCTCTCTCTCTCTCTGACAACGTTTCTTCTCTCTCTCTCTCTCTCTCTCTCTCTCTCTCTCTGACAACGTTTCTCACTCTATCACAATAAAATCTCACACCGACACACAAATCTCTCTCTCTCTCTCTCTCTCTTAAAATCTCACACCGACACACAAATCTCTCTCTCTCTCTCTCTCTCTGGCAACGTTTCTCTCTCTATCACAATAAAATCTCACACGACACACAAATCTCTCTCTCTCTCGCTCTCACAACGTTTCTCTCTCTATCACAATAAAATCTTACACGGACACACAAATCTCTCTCTCTCTCTCTCTCTCTCTGACAACGTTTCTCTCTCTATCACAATAAAATCTCACACGACACACAAAAGGCAAATTTAATGCACATATAACACTCCTGTTATTATAACTGAATTTTGTCCAGGGGTTCCAAACATTGTCCAGTACAAATATATCAGACGGAGTCTTAATGCTGAATTCCCATTTACTACTCGGGTCCAATATTTTTGCTGTGGCTATTTACACTATTGTTAGATGTGACCTGTATCTGATATTGCTGTGGCTATTTACACTATTGTTAGATGTGACCTGTATCTGATATCATTGCTTTGTTCTTGTGCATGCAGGTCACTTTGGGCAACAAACAATGACAAACATTGGATGTTGATTTCTTTCTATTTCTTGATTCCTGTATATTTGGTCTGTTTTGTGCTAAAAGTCGGAAGGATCGGCACGTAATGAAGAGAAGAAATGAACACGAACATGTTATAATGTTCAGGTATTTTGGGTAGTAGTGTGTAGTGATATTTGAATGAATAAAAGTAACCAGGGACCGTATTTCTAAAGATTCATTATCTGCAAAAAATGAAAACGCATCTTTTTTACGTCTGGAAAATCTACCGCCAGTAAAGAAATGGATTTGTGTGCTGCGTAAATGGCAACTGTGGCAACTGTGGCCAGTATGTCGACTTCTTTCTAAATACGACCCCAGAAGTGGTGGAATGTGATTATCGTTTATTGAGAATTTTCGAAATCTCAAGAGCAACATTTAACTTCATCTGCCACTAGCTGCCCATCAGGGTATCACTGCTGCTCCTATTTTGTCAACCTGAAGCCTAAAGACGAATAAAGTGAATATAAAGTCAAAGTCTTGAAATTGGAATGTTGTGGAAACCCAGTTCATGTGAGGAAACCCACCAATATCCAAGAGCTAAAAGGATATATAAAGTATATATAAAGTATAGAGAGAACGTTAGTGACCGCCATACTCCCTATATAAAGTATATATAAAGTATAGAGAGAACGTTAGTGACTGCCATACTCCCTATATAAAAGTATATATAAAGTATAGGGAGAACGTTAGTGACCGCCATACTCCCTATATAAAGTATATATATAGTATAGGGAGAACATTAGTGACCGCCATACTACCTATATAAAGTATATATAAAGTATAGGAGAATGTTAGTGAGTGCCATACTCCCTATATAAAGTATATATAAAGTATAGGGAGAACGTTAGTGACTGCCATACTCCCACATGATGGGTGGTGCCTCTTGAAGGACCACGGAAGGTCAAGTCTCGGGGAAAGAGGCCGACCTTCAAACAGGGCTCAACCAATAGATAATATTGGGCAGTAAAATCCAACCCTATAACTTCGTGACACTCACAGAAGATGGCTTGAGTGGCCCTGCCCCCAGTAGTCCCACTGCCTCGAAAGTGGTATGGACATTTGTAAACATCTGGGTACACAATACAATCACTCACAAACAATGTCAGTGGCTGTTGCAAGATTTGTGTGCATTGCATGCAAAATTTATATATATATAAGACGAAATAAAATAGCACACATGTGTACTGGGGGGGGGGTCTTACGTTTTTATTACGGCGTACATGCCGCTTCCTCGAACCAAAAATTGACACAGGACAATTGTTTTAAAAAATAATTTCTTGTAGTTATAAAGTTACCTGATACTGACAGACCCAATACCGAAACACAAGAAAAGAGACTCATAAACGCATTGAATGATGCTCTGATTTTGATGTGGGGGAGCCAAACAGCAACTGCACAACCAACGTAATGGCCCACACGAAGATACTATTCCATTCCTCGTTCAGACTCCGTGTGTTAATTTCCACCAAAACTAAACCATCAATTTTAGCTTTCAATACTGTTAACTAAGATCTAATTGGTTGGTGCAAGAATTAGCACCATTTTAAACATGGAGAAAGTTGTTTCATTTGAATAACCCTTTGTAAGTTGGTACAATTGAAATTATCAGCAGACTTTATAATAGCATAGATATAGGTTAGTATTGGCACGTCCATTTCCAAGCTACATAGTCGAATTATATAAACCCCAGCATGGAGTTAAAAACGAACAATCCCACAAATGGACTATTCCCAATCTGGTTAGCTATTGTCTTCTATAGTATATAGTAGAGAATTAATAGTCGTTGGCCATTGATGAATTAAACCATTTGGGGAGAATTGGCTTTACCTTTTATTGGCTAACTGAAATAATTGAAAATGCCAGCTTTTTGAAGCCTTTAAAAAATCTTTGAAAGCTTGCCTTTTTCAATCATTTAGTTAGCCCTAAAAAGGTATAGCATTATGCCAAGATGTCTCTTCACTTTCACTAATTTATGTCCCAAGATATCTTTGCTTTCCTATAGATAAACACAAAGATAGAAACACACACTCATACAAGTTAAATCCTGAAACCCTATGACAGGCGAAAATGGCAATGTGTAAATTGTTCCATCCAACAGTTTTTTTCTATTATTGATTCTTTACTCAGGAGCTCCAATCAGGTAACGTGAATTTAGTTCAAGAGCACAGTACTAATCTGTCAACTAATCCAATACAACACAGCACTTTATACAGACGGTATTGTTATACACAGCTAATATCATTCCATATATATTGCCGAGTGGCCATTAAGGATCAAGTTGTCATTGTATAACATAATTTTTTCATGGCTGCACTGCGTATAGTACCAAATAATGTGTGGGATTATATTAGCCTTCGTACAACATCTATAATTCGCCCTAAAGAGGGATTCACCATTTGTCCTTATTTTTCAGGGCTTGGACTCTCCTGACGCTTGGCAGGTAATTTGCCGTAGAAATATGTCCTCTGCACCTTCAATGAACATACAAACCGCACATGAGCTCAATGACCCTTGTTCTTATGAACCAGCCCAATGTGATTGGTAATTTGGGCATCAAGATGTGCCATATGCCCTAGAAACCTCTTTGCTTCTCTTCATTACAGTTTAAATCATAGTGTAAGGTAGCATATCAAGATAGAGGTTAAAGTTTTGCATAAAATTGCAATTCTCTTCAGTTTCTTTTGGAATATAACTGAGATAACCTGACTCCCACCTTCTTCCCTGTTAATAAGCTTAACTTTAAAACCTTACATGAGAAACATCTAATATGTTTGTCCATGCAGAAATAGATAGAAAGACAACTTTTTACGTTATGGCAGTGTTGGAGAAACCACATATCGGCTTTACCACCATGTGACCATAAAGATGCTGCTGAGCGTTGGGGTGGCTTTATCTAAAGCCCACTAGTCCACAGACCAGGAGCTTCTGTAATCTGATAACTTAATATGTGTTGCCCTGATTTTGTCTTTAGGAATCACACCTTCATCTTTTCAGAGTTTAGCAAAACTCCTAATTGGAATTTACTGCAGATGTGCCATGGAATGGAGAAAATGATCTAATACCCAGTTCTATATGTCAAAGTACAGCACACAGCTACTATGCCTCGCGTGTATGAACACGATTGAGACCGTCTTCCTTTTTATTCTGCATATATACTGAAGCGGAAAAGTTGGTAAACGTCAACCTTTATGATGAGCCACAGGTAATGGATGTCATAATATTGTAATAAATGTTAATCTAGTGCCAAAACTAGTCCAAACACTTTGACGCTACCAGTTGCTGCCTACGCTAACGTTTAATAGGTAAATAGATTCACTAATAACTTTATGTTTGACCACAGTAACAATCACCTATTTTAAAAAGCCATCATCCTCTAATGTCTGTTGTCACACATATTCCTGGAAGAATTTTTACAAACCACCCTACCGTCCACTGAACTGTCCTTCCAGTGGAACGTTGTTTATGGTAGGTTCATTGGTCCGTTTTTAAAATAAAACGCTGATGAGTGTCTGAAGAACAAGTATTTTGCAAGGGTATGGTATTGATACATAAAGTGAGTTGATCCAGGATATTTCCGATTGCCACTTGGAGTCAGGAGGAATTTTTTTTTTTCCTTCATAAATTTGGTGGGGTTTTTGCCTTCTCTGGATCAACAGTTAGGCAGGAAAGGAGGATATTGCTAGATGGGTTGAAAGGACCTGGAATGACTTATGCTTTATTCACCTCAATACACCTTACGCACTATACTATACTAGACCATAATATCGAAACTATAGCTATACTATACTATATCACTATAACTACTCACTATTCTAAACCTATTCTCAAAGTATCCGCAAAGCTTTTAGTAAGACGGCCACCATTGACACAGTTTCACGGTCTGCTCCATTGGAAAAGCACAGTGGAAGCGTGCAATAAATTTGAGATTATTTTTTGCACCAAATTAAAAAAAACTTTTCAAATGTGGCTTTTACAGTCATGTAAAAGATCACAACTATACTGCTCGCATTCCAAGTCCGAGCAATAACATTCAAAGTTGGTCCTACCGTACTCCACTGGTCAGTTGCGAATGGAATTTCATTGCAGCCTCCCCTACTATCCTTCGTGTCACCTACAGACATCCGTCTTGGTTGACTGCCTTCCCTATGGTCCGGGAGGTGGCTACACTTGTGCGAGTGTGTGGTGACCTTCATGTGCACATGTGAATCACAATTGGAAGCATTTTGCCACGCAACACAGTTAAGATCCGCTGAGGGATTGACACTTGACTGAGAGTATCCTTTCTTGAATGGCTCATCTAGGTGAGTCACGGATGCACCACTGACTTATGTGGTGGGCACGATGTTGTATCCGAGTATGGAGTAAACAAAGGGGTGTCAGAACCATAGTTGTGGATTTGGGGAGGGGGGCATTGATCATGTCGCTATGGAACAGCAATTTCGAGTGTGAATAAAAAAAAAAGAAAGACGGGTGGTGAAGATGAAGGAGAAATTGCAGTGAGGGTTCAAGACCTAACCGTTGCGAAACCGACCAAAGAGATGCACGATGGGTATTCTTCAGTGCAACTTGTCAAAATCGGATCCAGAACAGAAGCAACATGCTAATACCCGGTCACATCAAGCGGGAGGTACGAGCCAAGCAAACAAGCATCCGTATACCGCGCAAGAGCGAGCGCCGGGACACTTGACCGGTATACTACAACACTCCTGTAAAAACCGGCAGACATAGAGAACTAGTCAAGCTCAGTACACTGGTGATGTGGGGTTCCACACCAGGCTGTGCTCCATGGGGGGTGCAAATAGCGCAACTTGGCCAGGGAACGGCACATCGGGAAACCGAGCGCGCCATAGCGTGAATGGCGAGGTGGCCATGCGCCATACACGCCGACGGCCGCAAAGCACTCTGTACGTAAGTAAAGTGACCAAGGTGCTGCCAGATATGACCACGTGGTGGCATCGACAGCTTAGCGCGTCATGCGGCCTCTCCCTGAGCTATTGGATATCCCACCGGCACAGACGTGCGTTACGAATATTGCTAATGTGTATGGCCACTTTAGCTGTCACTTTGATCTACATCACATGTTCATCATTGAGGGCCCAGCCCGGTCTGAAGAAGAGGTCATGGATCCCCCCCCTGAACTTTTCCAAAAATCTGCGCAGAATGGAGTCGGCCCTCTCTACTCATGGTCATTAAGAATTCAGTGCCACCTGACAAATCAAGGCTCAAGAAAAGGTATGCAAAGGAGACCGAGATACGTGTGCCAGAAAAACAAAAGGTCCGAATGTGGAGGAATTTTAAGTTAGGATAGGGGGCTCTTGTAACTGGTGAACTTGTATGAGAACCTGTGGTGTATTGAAACCAAAGAAAGGGGCAATATTATAACAGTACTTTATTACGGTCTTAGACAGGTCCCATAACCTAGGCACATAATAAAGACAATCCCATGTCCGGCCCCAAATAACTTTACATGAGGGTAAGCCCCCCAAAACCCGACGTGATATGTTGTGAAATCTAACTGCTTATACGTCATACACGCTGAATCCCACAGCCGGTGGCCCCCGGGGGCGGCTGCCGGGGGTCGTCCAGGGTATGACATAAGGATCATTAATGAAGTGCAGGGGGACGCACAGCCAATAGACGGAGCTGTCTACTCCCCGAGTGCATGCCTCTTCTGAGCATGCCCAGGCGCGGGACCAGCTGTCCGAAATGCTCGATGTTCCAGTAGGCATCCAGCGCATACAGCGTTAGCGTAAAGGAAGGTGAGGACGAAACTAGAGATACAACAATCTGATCAATGACCCGAGAACGGCATGCTAAGATGGGCCTTATGACGCAAGAGTGGTCTTGAACTCACAGTAAGGAAGCAAAAGGAGGGGAGGTCGTGGGGAAGACACGGAGACCAGATGGTGGGCCCGTGCCTACGAACCGGCCAGGTGAGAAACAACCAAACACACTAGTTCTCGGGAGGGCAGGGCACAAAACTGTGAGGACAGGGCCATTGGGGGATCGAAGCTACGGCGGGGGGAGAGAAGGAAGCAGGCTGGGTGAACGGTGGATGGAACGCGGAGAGACGCGCATATAATAGGGATAATAGTGAGGGCGAGGCGTACCAGAGTAGCCGTGTGTACAGTAGGATTGTGGGGGTATCTGGACTTGATTCCTTAGTGGGGGATAGCACAATGTCCTTCCGAGCTTCTCCTTAGTGCTGGTTCCCAACCTTCTCTCCTTATGGTTCTTGCTTTGCCCCTTCCCCCCTGGCGGGCTAGTCTGCCTGCATCTCCTTCCGTACAGCAGTTATACAGTTCCTCTGACATACAAACGGAATCCCCATGGGGAGGTGCCGAGGTTGAGGATAGCAGTTAGACGCTTTAAGGGCCATATTTAAGAAATCCAAAATACCAATACTGCAGCCCTTCAAATTATCGTACTCCATAATCGGATGTAAGCTGGCCCATATAACTGTGTTAGGATCGGTTGCTGACGTAAGTTCAGATGTCCAGGACGCGCCGTTTTTTAAAATTTGCCTGTAGTATATGCCCCCTCACCCATCCCCAACGCCTAGAGGTCCTTGTAAACCTCTCCGATCACTACTTTTTCCTTTGCCTCTTTCCCCGACATTTCCGGTCACACGCGAATGCCTCTGCTTTGGCTGAAACTGCAAGCAGGGGGCTGACCGGGCAGCCGCGTTGTGATTGGCTGAAGGCAGCCAATCACGGACAGGCTGTCCGGCTGTTAGACATCGTGGAAAAGAGTCAAATAAATAGTGTCGGAGAGTCTTATTTTACAAAGAACTATAGCAGTTAGGGTGGGAGAGGGGTCCTACCACGACAGCAAAGGGATTTTGAGCTCGGAGGGAGAGAGATGGGGAGGAAAGGGGGGGAGGGCTGCACTGAGCATGTGCAAATTCTCCAGAGGAAGACAGGAGGCAGAGACATTATGGGACACGACTCCTCCAGCCTGTTAACTTTTTTAGGACTTGTAGGGCCCATTGCAGGGCACCATTTGCTGGAGCAGGTGCATGTAAGGTAAGGATTTTTAAAAAAACTATACACCAAATGTAGATTTGGGGTGGACCATGACCTTTAAATTCCTTCTTCGCGGCCCAGCATAGCTGGCTTAACAACGGAAGTTAAATCCGTGCATGGATCGCCTACAGCGGATGTATACTGCTAAAGCCGTCCCCTATGTGCAGCACTTATTAACGCCAGCTTGATGCTCGCCGGTTAAATTGCCAAAATAGATTACCTACACGCTGATAGATGAATTCGCCAATATCCGCTATCAGCATAATAGCGATGTCCTCCTGCATGTTTGCAAACCGGTGGCGTTTGCCGAGAGCAATCTTCTCGTGCCTCGGGCTGAAGGTTTTGGGATTGCATGTGGCTACATAAGTGTTCTCGAAACGCGCGCGCAGGGTAGCGTGTGTGAAAATAAGCAGGTAGTACTTGGGAATTTTATAGTCAGGTAACAAATCCAGTTACAATGTGTGTAAAATGGTTAGTACTATTTGGTCTGTTTTTTTACATGCTGTCGTTAGCAGAGACCGGGACAATCTAGCAATATGATCGATATGAAATTGAAGATGAGTCCTGCAAAGGGACAGACAAGCAGAATTGTGGTGATGTTTGCCATGAGACAGGAAAGATACAACCCGGGGCGTTGATTATTAATCGCTAAAACTAAGTGGGTCAGGCTCTTCCTTGTATTATGACACAGTGGTTAAATAGAGATCATCTGAATCCCAACGTGCACATACCCTGTGAATATACAGGAAGGCAACCTTTACCGTTGACCATGTTGTCTCCAAGGCAAGTAACTCTTATACATTTGGAGTGATATGAGAAAGACAGCTGAAGTTGTCTGTTGGGGGACGTTGTGGTGAAAATGTGTTTTTACGTCATAACGGTGCTTGTTTCCTGAGCCAACAAAATAGGTTTTACTGATCAAAAAGAGGCCAAAACAGAGAGAAATAACGTGTCCTTTGTTCCAGCCCAATGTTTGGAACCCTACCTGCTGTGTAATAAAGACGGCCACCAGAAACATCGGGGCGGCCCTAATGGTGCTCATAGACAACAAAACGAAGATGAACAAAAATAGGAAAAAACAAAGATAAGAACAGACGATGGAAATTGAAGAGATTCCACTGGTTAATCTGCAGGAACGTCTAAAAAGCCTGTTTCCATGTTCAACAGAACTTTGGAAGATTTTGAAGGCAACCTGTTTTTGGAAAAGAAAATCTTCATCTCGATAGACCACCGTAAATAAAGTGTTTAAATGTGCCCTTTAAAAATCCCGGCTACAGCTGAGATCAGGTTTATACTTACCATCTCCCTCTCACTGATTAAAAAGCCCAGTATGGCGGACGAGGCTCCTCAAACCCCCCAAGTCAGTCTTCTGACAAACCTATGAAGATTTGCTTGTGCAAGAAGCGCGTCTTTCCATTGGCGAGATGCGGACTGAGGATGAGGTTGAACTGGCTAGACCACAAGGAAAGTTAAGTTATTTATAACATCTGATTCACACTGTACCCAGCTGTAGCATGATGGTTTATTACCCCTGTAAGACAACTAACTAAAAAAAATGTTTTACTTTTTCCTAATCTATAAAGTAAAATATGGGTGGTGGTTAGCGGGAACTTATTCTAGGTTGTGATGTGCTGCAGCCGGATTTCTAGTTGTATGCTAGTTTTTTAGGTGAGCCTATGGGTAGTAGGACCGGGCCACCGGGTCCTCCTTTTAAACCTCTGAAACATTATCTAGCATGGGAGTGCAAAGCATGGTGCAGTAAAGTTCACTATCATACCGTTAACTGTAACACCGACAGTGAGTCGCATATCATGGCCCGGATAAGATAACGGAGGCACAAAGCATACGCAGACCAACTTCGAAACAGGATACAGCTGAAATATAAAAGAGGTGTTTAAATTGGAATATCTAAGAATTGAGTTGTGTCTGAGCGCCAACAACAAATGTGTGCCACTAAGTGTAGTTGGAAGAATGATCGTTTCCAGTAATGGCAATTTAAAATAACGTGTTTTTTAAACATTTTTTTTACTATAGACACCCGAAGCAGTCGAGGGTTGGTTCATGGATGCCCTTATACTATATGAGAACCACTTCTCCTTTCCCCCACAACATAAAATAGAACCCAATACAGTGAAATCAGTGTATTTATAAAAACATAAAACAACTCTATTAAATAACCTAATGCCATCGGGCACACTAATTAGTCCACCCTTATGATGACAAAATAGCTGTCACTTTTCTGTCCTCTGCTCACTGTATGGTGCTTTGATGGAAGAACGATGCCATGCAAATACACAGAGAAGTCAAGTGTGCACACTGTAGTGCAGAAGGGCAGCTGATTAGGTCAGGGCAGGTAATCTGACCCACCTCCCCCGATAGGACTTATTTGGGACTGAATATTATCACCTAAATTTATCACCGAAATTTTGCATTAAAATGCACAGTTACTACAATTCATTTAATATTTACTGAACGAAAAGAGTAGGTGATATTATGGTAATTGTGACGCGCTTTAATTAGGAATAAGTCTAAGTACATGTACCACCACGCTTAGCTGCTCAGCCATTCCCTTACACACAGACTCTTAGCCGTAGTCACATGCATCTAGAGACCCGGGGTCCAAAAAGGACTTTTTAGGGTCTGACTCTTCATGATTACCCCCGCCCATGCACCGCCGTCACCTTGATCCAGTCTTCTATAAGTTCAGATCATCATCACTCACAGATGACTTCTGAGTTCCGCGCAGTTTGCACCTCTTTTATATAGGGATTGCTTTATAGAGGATGGGCTTTATAAGGGATTGCTGTAAAGAGGAATGCTGAAAATGACCAATCAAATTGTAGATAAGCACATAATTTTTGAATTTTCTTTGAACAGGTGTATTGAAGCTTTTTATTATCCTTACTATTTTGGAAGAATTTAGACCATCGTTCCCTTTAATTAATTATTTTTATGCATAGGTTTATCCTCCCCTGGACTAATAAAGTAGGCTGGTGGAGATGAATTCCAGCCCTTGGCCCTATCGGTAAACGCGTGGTCCCCCCGCGATTTAGCGGAATGCCGTATTACATCGAGCATTCGAAGCACCCGGCGGGCCTGGGTCTAATAATCCTGATTCGAATAACAACGTAAAAAATCCGTCGGGGGGGGGGTGTTGATACAGGGTTACACGAACGTCATTAATTACAATGTTCGGTATAGAATCCATGCCAGTAGTCAACTACTGCAATGTATTCTATGGGGAACGTAAATGCTATACGATCGCATTTCTTGTAACTTTTACGATACTAATAATGGCCAATTCCATTGGATAGCTCAAGTAGGTTTCCCACAGAAATATCCTTATTCCTGGGGGTGTGTTTTCGGACCCCTGTAGCTAACGTCTAAAGAGTCCGCCACCATCGGAGGGAGTAATGGCAGTCACTAACGTTCTCCCGATAGACTTTAGATATACTTTATATAGGGAGTAGGGCGCACTTGAACAGCGTTCCGCCCGTAATATTTATATAGAGGCTACCGATTTTAGTATAGGGAGTATGGCGTCACTCAAGCTTTCTCGCGCGCCCATACTTTATAGATACTTGATTGGGGAGTAAGGGCGGTCACTACGTTCTCGATCTATACTTTTAATATTACTTTTTATAGGGAGTATGGCGGTCCCTACCGTTCTCCATGATCGTTTATATATTACTTTTATATAGGGAGTATGCGGTTCACTATAAACCTCTCCCTATAAACTGTTATGATAGTACGTTTTTATATAGGGATTATGGGCCGGTCACTAACTTCCCTATACTTGATAATATACTTTATATAGGGAAGTATGGCGGGGGTCACTACAAGTTCTCCCAACTTACTAGCTACTAATACTATTTATCATAGGAGTATGGAGTTCACTAACAGTTCTCTCTATACTTTATATATACTTTATTAAGGGAGTATGGCGGTCACTAAGGTTTCTCCCCGTATACTTATATAGAAAAAACAAAAAAGAAAGTATATAGGGAGTATGGCGGTCACTAACGGTCTCTCATCCTTTATATATACTTTTAAGATAGGTAGTAACTGTCGTGTCAGTAACGTCTGCGCTATACATATTATATATACTTATATAGGCGACTATGGTGACAGTGGCGTGCCCTACCCATTCTCCCTATACTTTATATATAACTTTATAGGAGTCTGGCGGTCCCTATGGTTGGTTCTCCTATCTTTATATATACTTATATAGGGATATGGCGGCACATCACGTTAGCCCTATAACTTTATATATACTGATATTTAGGGAGTATGGCGGTCACTAACGTTCTCCCTATACATTATATCATACTTTATAAAGGGATTATGGCGTCACTTAACGTTCTCTCTATACTTTTAGATATAATTTATATTGGGATGTGAGGCCATCTAGACATGCTAACGTTCTCCCTATACTTTATAATAACTTTATATA